>JAHBCN010013770.1:0-23702 GCA_019359885.1 Listronotus oregonensis
TATATATATAACAATATAATGGGTGGAAGTAGGTGGTTGTGGGTGGTAAAATGTGTGATGGAATACTGAAATACTATTTTGGTGTATTTCTGTTAGAGAATCAAATTTAAAGATTGCAACGTAATATCAGGCAAGCAACTAATGACAGTCTTTCAACCTTAATATCTGTCACATATGTCACTAGGCATTCATCACTTGAATAATTAAACCTATGAGTAATGACCCGCGAGTAACGAACTAACTCACCGGTAAAATAATAGGTGTTATTATCTATTCAAAAATAGTGAATAATGAACATGTTATTAAACGTCGTGGAAAAAATATTTAATTAAACAGAACATCTAAATCTCTGTAATGGTATTATATTAATTTCACTTTTATTTTATTTATGGTTTGATGAAGCCTTAATAAACGAAACATATCTTTTTATCATGAATATAAACTAAACCGATTGCTAATCGATTAATTTTTTATAAACTAATAACAAGCTTTAATATTTGTTTTCACTTTTAAAATTCCGAATAATTATTAGGCACACTCGTACATTATGTATTTCCCGTTTTTTTTGCTAAATTAAAAGTAAAAGATGAAATCGGCAAAAACACAGGCAATTAAAACATAAATTCTGTCACTTCATAAAAATAATTTTCCCAACTAGTTTATAATTATTCAAACTTTCAAGTATCAAATTTAGCATACGCCTATGGTCGAGGCTAGAAATTCTCGCTTCAAGGTCTCTGGGCCGATTGCGTTAAAACGGCAAAATTTGACGGAAGTTATGTTACTTGTTTTTATGTATACTTTGTTTAAACCAATATTTATTGTCAAGCACTGTAAACTCAGGGTAAAGTTTTACAATTTTAGTTCCTATTTTTTATATTATCTCTTTTATTAATAAACTATTGAAACCACTGCCAATTTTTTTCAGTAGAGGGAGGAAAAAGTGCGTATTTTCAGGCCCAGACTTAGGGGGGGGCAGGCGGGGCTACTGCCCCGGGGCCTCCACAAGAGAGGAGCCACCACAATAGTCTCAAAATATTCGTTTCGAGCACAAGAATGATTTCACCTAGGATTTCAAAAGCTTCAGTCAATGATATTTTAAATACTTCTTAGTTGAAAATGCCTTATAAACAAATTACGCTGCTTTTTTGTCAAAAATAATCCGTTAAGGAGGCTGTAACTTTATTTCTAATAATATGCTGGGGTTCTATTATGTCTCAATTTAAAGCTTAGACCTTAAGTTTAAAACGAACGGATTTGGGGCTTTCTACGTTGAGTTATGACGGAAAAGTTAGGAAAAATCCATATTTTTTTATATTTTTGCATTAAATTTGCAATATCTTCAGTTCTAATTGACGAATTTTAATTTAGAAAACACCATTTTGTTTTTTCTTCATAAGGAACAAAAAAGTATTTGAGAACATTTTTCTATCTCCAATAGTTTCCTAGCTACTGTGTATTAAACAATTAAATAGTTTATAACAATTTTCTGACCACTTTTCCGGAAAAGCGAGTTTCAGATTCGGATTTCGCAGGAAAAAACAACTATTCGTTCTTGAGGCGCTTGTTTTCAATAGTAAATAGTGTAGTGCCCCCACACAAAATCTGCCCAAGGGCCTCCACAGTCCTAAATCCGGCTCTGCCTATTTTGCATAAGGTTTTGCACGAAAATACGCACTTTTTCTTCCTTTACTTATTCCACACTGTGTACACAGCGCATGACCCATCCTTTAAATTTTTTTAGGTAATACTTTAAATTTTAAATCGATTTCTTTTTGGTAATATAAATAAATTAATAAGCAGCTTTATGTCAGATGTATGTTTTGTTTATTTATTTACAGGCACTAATATAATTTACCTTCATTTAATACGTTAAACAGATCCTCAATATCATCAGCATTTAGCGATTTTAAAACTTTTTTAATCACTAAACTGTTTTCATTAATTTTTAGCGGCTTAAATATGGATCGATTTTGTGATAAATTAACTTTCGCCAAGTCAGAACTTAAATTTTGCACATCGTCGTTTGAATCCATTTTACAGGACAAAAGGTGCAGAACTATTTCTATACATGCAACAAATATTAATAATAGCGTAATGATAAACCGCGTATATCCGCTTTAAGCATTTTATCTATGCATGTTGCACTATTTCTATTCGTATTTCGGTAATTCACCGAAAGCGGATTACACAGGTCCACAAAAAAAGTGGTGTGTGCTGGGTGTTGGACTAAGATTTTCTGGAGTATTTTTTTCCGCTGAACACGAATCTAAAGGTAAAATTTTGGGTCAAACAGCAAAAAAATCGAGAAAAGATGTAATTTCAGATATTAACGATTTTTGTTAAATTTTAAACTTCTATATTTTAAAAACTATAGAAGATACAGTAAACTTTATTGGACATAAACTATATATTTTTACAAGACCTTTATTTTAAGTTATATACTTTTTTTGTCTAAATGTAATATCTTTCGAGTTATAATTAAAAAACCGAATTTTTAGGATTTTTCAAGGTTACCCTGAAAAAAAAATGTTATTTTTTTTATTTTTGTTTTTTTTTTCTGCCAATTTTGAGTAATTTGAGATTTAAACGAATAAAATAAATTTATTTTATTAGATTTATAATAAAAAAAGCAAAAAGCACAATAATAAAAAAATCCCTATTTTGGACTAAAATTTTTGTCAAAATTACATTTTTATGGATATCTCCTTTATCATTTATCTTTTTAGAAATGTTTATATAACTTTTTATATAGACAATTTAAAAGCTCTATTTTTTGTTTTATAAATTTTTTTGTATCTGTTATATTTTATATAGTCGTAGTCCAAACATTCCGTGGTAGAGGGTTTCTGTCGGTACAATTACCGGTATGAGTTTTTTGGGTTTTTCTCGATTTTTTGCTGTTGACCCCTAATTTTGACTTAAGATTTGTGTTCAGAGGAAAAAAATACACCAGAAAATCTTAGTCCGACACCCAGCACACACCACTTTTTTTGTGGACTTGTGTTATTAATAAAAGTAGACATTGAATCATCAACATAAGTGTTTATAAAGATTATTATAAAAGTTCTTGTCATTTAAACTGTAGTTTTTTTTTTAATTTCTACATAATATAAATATTATGTTATTAAACTGCTGTTTAATTAAACTGCATCACAGTTTAGCGGTGTTGTCACGATTTGTGTAAGAATTTTACTGGTAAAAAAAGACTTTTTATATTTTATATTGCCAGATGTGTTTCAGCAACTATAAGAATAAATAAAGATACCTATATAATTCAAAATTATCTAAAATTGAAAGATGTAAACGTTTCATAAATCTGAATTACGTATACATTTAAAGTTGCTAAACAAAAGCAATATGAAATATTATATAATTTGTAAATTATCCCCGCAAAAGTAAAAACATAAGTTAAATTTAAAACTCTTCTGTAGGTTCTTATAAGTTAATATCTATACTAAATTAAGTATAATAAATATATGGAGTTATTTGCAAAGATTGAGAGCGCAAAGGCTTACAACGAAAATATCCGATGCAAGGTTAAACAAAAACAACAGTCTCACGACTCTATTAAATCAATTCTCGGACTATATGACCTTATCAATTATCAGGGCCTGATTAACCATTACGCTAATTAGGCTGCAGCTTAGGGCGCGAGGATCGGGGGGGCATACTATTTCAACTAGACCGAGACACAACACTGAAACTAAAAGCGCTGTAAACTGAATTTGTCTTATCTCTTTCGATAATCGTCGTTTGTCCGTCATATTATTTGGTGAGATTTGGACACAAAGGCAGAGGTTCTCCACCGTACTTGTCATCCTCTACTTCTCGCTGACGAAGATCTACTTTCGATTATAGGAGAAATAAAAAAGGAAAATATTATTCGATTAGCATTGATTCTACTCCAGATATTTCACACACCAATCAGCTGACATTTATAATTCGTTATAATTTGCCTGACGGAGAACCTCCCGAACGCTTTGTCACATTTTTATCTAATTGCGGTCATAAAGATGAAAACATGGAGGAAGCTGTTCTTGCCACAATTGATAAAACTTTGGAACTTGATATAAAATACTGTCGTGGCCAAAGTTATGATAATGCTAGCAATATGTCTGATTAATACAAAGGTCAGTCAAGAATTAAAGCTGTAAATCATCTGGCTACTTTTGTTTCTTGTGCAGCGCATTCTCTTCAACTCGTGAGATCGGCTGCCGCGGAAAGTAGTGACGAGTCAGTTACTTTTTTTATACTGGAACAACAACCATACAGTTCTTTTTCTGGATCTGCAGGCAAATTTTGTGATCCAAATTGGATCAAGAATCGACGATACTAAAAAATCTATCAAATACTCGATGGAGTGCACGAGCAGATGCAAGCCTTATACAGTTCATACAAGCAAGTTCTGGAAGCATTAAACTCTATTTGCAAAGATGAAAATCAAAGTAAAAAGACCAAAATAGAAGCAAAAGCAATATTGGAAAAAATAAATTCTCTAGAAATTACAGTAATGTTCTGCTTTTGGAACTCTGTGATCATAAAGTTTCACATCATTAGTGCACAGCTACAAGTTTTGTTGATTTATCTAACGTTGTTACTCTTTATGAGATATTACATGCTTATGTAAAGATACGTTGCGTGACGAAAAACAGTTCGAAAATTTTGAATCAGAGGCAATCAAGATATGCGAACTGACCACATACAAAAAAAATGTAAGAAGAAGAAAGAAACCAAAATTTTATTTTGATAAAGTTAAAACGAGGTACATTGACTTAGAAGGGGGACGATCTTTCATTATTGATAATTATTATGCAGCCATTGATTGTCTTGAGGTGCACTTAAAAAAACCGGCAAATTATTTATAATACAGTAAACACAACGTTTGATTTCTTATGAAACCTGTATAAACTAGACGACAGTTAATTTATTAGAAGCAAAGCAAAGGAGTTAAAACAACTATATTCTACTGATTAAGAAGAAATCTGTGCAGAAGAATGCGTCCATTTGGCGCAGTTTTTAAAATCTGATACAGAGGCCGAGCATTCTCTTTCTGCCAGAACCCCAAAGGATTTGTTGCAGTTAATAAACAGTTTTAATATTTTATGCATGTTCCCGAATTTGAAGATAATATTGGAAATTTTTTTGACAATGAGTGTTACCAACTACAGCGGCGAAAGATCTTTTTCAGCACTTAAAAAAGTAAAAAATTACTTGCATTCCACACTCCGCTGGCAAAAACTAGTAGCGCTCTCGATAATGTGCATAGAAAGTGACTTTCTACAAACAATTCAATTTTAAAAAATTGTGGAAAGATTTGCAAACGCTAACGCACGAAAAAGGACTTTTGTAGAAACCAATAATAATTACTTAATTACTATAATTTTCAAATAAATCATTAATCAGTTGCAAAAATGTTTGATGCCTCTCGTTTTTTTTTAAAGATAACAACAGAAGTATAAATATTTAAAAAATACTTAAAGTCTAAGCAACTTCACACACGAAATGACCACGCTCACGGTCAATAGCCGCAACAACTAAGTTGTCTATAGTAATACAAGTCATGCAGCCAAACACGACATGCAATTGGTTTTCTACTTTGTAGCCTGCAGCCACTTGTCATGATTTTGGTCGTAATATGCGTGAGGTGCTTTGCCTTTATATATGGTTTGCCACCCTAAGGTTGAATTTCGTGCAGATTACAGGACAACGTTAGTTTCGCTTGCAGATCGATCTGAAAACTTTTATAGAAAGTATAAATCATGTTAAAATTTTCACACCAGTAAACAAAGTCAGAACTAATATACTAATTTTTTGGCCGACCGTAAAACACCTGGCGGGGCGCGTCCTCATAATTAGCTTAGGGCGGTCAGAACTGCTAATTAGTCGCTGTCAATTATTGAACAAAATTGTATAAAATTATTAACAAATCTTATACACATGACACAAAGTCACCTATTACAAAAAACCTCTGTATATTCGTACCTACGTGCTACAAAATTAATGCATAAGCACTGAATGTTCCTATATCCGTACCTACATGTAAGTACCTACGTACTATAAGATCAATACATAAATACTGTTTTTTTAAGACTACCCTTTAAAGCTTTAGAGTACACAGATTTATACTTATTTCCACGTTCCAGTCTTAAATTTTAGTTAAAGTGGTAGAGGAACAAAATGTTTCATTGTGTTAAATCCAAGAAAAATTTAAGTACTTAATCAAATCAAGATGTTTTTATAATAAGCAAGTATTTTTGATAAACATTATAGGAGGTCAATGATAAAAAAAATTACAGTTTATATCTAAAACTAGACCATGGACAATGATCGGTATACAACTATATTTTTGACATGGATCAATTAATAACACTGTTTAATATATCACATTATGTCTTAGACAATTTAAGCTATGTCAATACAATATTCTTAAATCTAGACTTAGCTGAGATTTTCAATTATTACAGAAAGATGTAGGGCACTCTAGGAATGACAGCACCAGTTGTCACCCAACAGTGTAGTACGAGTAGTTCACGAAGACTGGTATAGTCCAATAGGTGGTGATGGACCAACAGTAAGACTGAATCAGATGATGAAAACTGGTTCAAAACTTAAAATCTAAATTCCAAAACTTGTATCCCAAGATTTGAAACTTGACCTTCTAACTTGAACCATAAAACTCGAATTCCAAAACGCGGTTTCGAAACTTGAATTTAAACCATAAAAATAGAAACCTAAGAGAAAAACAGTTCGTCCAAACTTCATGTTTATTGGTTTGGTTGGTTATGTACAGTTCCGGATTTATATTTTTTACGAGTGTAGGCCACTTTATTTCCGCCGCCCCATGTACCTTTCTAAAATAATAATTTTCCATATGTAGTAAGAAAGGAACTAAAGTTAATCAAAGAATGAATTAGTCATTAAGAAAGGGCATTAAAGAAATAAGAGTTTCATTTTTTTTAAGTTAGGATAAACATTAGATAGAGATTGATTCCTCAAAAACGTTGAGAGACTGAGTAGTAAGTTTGATCTAGGCTTCACTGCACATTCTGCAGTTTTATTAGAGGAAATGTGACTGTGAAAATGCACACATTCTTAAACCAAATCTTCCTCTAAATTACTGGTATAATATTTAACCAGTGACTGGTGAACTTGTTTGACTTTCATCGTCTGAAATTAAGCGAGCTTCCTCTATAATCTGCCGCCTCTAGGACGCTGCCGCCCCTAGGCCGCGGCCTATAAGGCCTATTGACAAATCCAGGACTGGTTGTGTATGATACTCTACAACACAACCATAGAAAATAAATTCCTTCTAAAGATTACCCAATTAACAATAAAAATTCTAGACGATGTTCTCCCCTCTTGTGAAAAAATATTACAATTAACATAACCCCTTAAACTAACTGAACAACTGCTTATAACCTATTACAGTAAGCTCTTAGACAAAAACTATATGAAAATGCTAAAGTCCTTACCTTTTTCACAAATTTAACGAGCTAATTTCTCCACAGAGCAAATATCGAAGAAAAAGGGTTTTATATACTCCTGCAAATTTCAAAGTACTATAAGAAAGCTGTGACCCTGGATTTAAGAAAGCCATCTTAATTAACGTGGTTTTAAAATCCTTTCCTTGGAAGTTATAAATTTTCCATAAATTACGGATATCGTTAACACTTTTATCCCTATAAAAATAACGTTTTTAAACAGCACTAACAAAAACATGAAATTTACTAAGACATTTGTCTAAAAATCCTAACAAGGGTTGAAAAATCAAACTTTAAGACATTGTCTCCACGTGGCTTTTCTTTCGGATCGAATGTTACTCTTGAAAGAGCATTCCGGTTAATTGATCGTATGATTTCAAAAACAGTTTCTCTCAAGATTTCTTGAGTAACATGGGGAATATTATTTTTATGTTTTTGTTTTGTATAAGATAAAAACCCCGGTCTACTAGAAAACATATATCGATGTGTAAGTAAGTTTTTTTTTTCAAATATGTCAGTTTCTTATCTCATTTATCATTATTTTAACAAAAATGTTGCATTGGATTAACCGTTTTTAAAAAGAAAAAGTTTATTGCCGTTCAAAAACTGTATTTTGAAAATTCTACAAATGGTCGAAAAGAAAAGACCTGTCCTTCAGGTATTTCTACCAGGTAATTATCAAGGTAGCTCTGTCTGTCAAAACCGACATAACCAGTGCCGCCCTGTTCTTGGTACGTATTTCAATAAGCAGTTACTGTAATACCATACATAATAAACTAAAAATAACAATTTTTCCATAAATAATTTTTATCTAGACCAACTTCAAGATGAATAATGTAAGGAATTCGTCGAAGTAATTGTTTTAATAAATCAACCAGCCAGTACGCCTTTGAAAACTAATGACCCCAGTTTATTGATTAGTCCACTTGCTGGCTTTATGCCATCGTTTCCAAAGTCTGACTCTAAGTAAGGAAGTTTAAAGGTGTATGGAAGCTCAATATTGTAGAACAAAATTGTCCAGGCGTGCAGGGCAGCGGGAATAGGGAGATTGGCCCCGCGGAGTTTGCGCAATGAATAGTAGGTCAGAGCCGGACTTCCATAATTATTTGTTACTGTCTATAAAGTTGACATCATCAAATGTCAAATTCAAGCATTCACTGTTTTTTTTTTTTTTTGCACAAAATTGTTGGTTATTAAATGATACTACCATAGAATATTTAAAATTATTGTGTTATATTGGATTTTATATCACCTGATATAATATGAAAAGAAGCCTTTTATTTTTAAATGGTCGATATTTTTGTGAATTTTGTATTTTTACCAAAAATCTTTGTAAATAAATAAAAACACGATTTTTAAAATAAATTTCAAACATTGTATGATAGTTTCATGTACAGGGTTTTCCCGTATAATTGCGCACCCCTTTAAAATCTTTATTTTTATAGATAGAAAAAAATAGTTTATATGAAAGTTGCAGGATTTTTCATGAAGATTTTCATGGTGTAAGATAGAAAAACAAATGATGATCGGAAAATTAACAAATCACTAACAACTTAGTTATTTTAAATGGAACACCCTGTATATGATTGAAAATTCAAATTCTGATAATCTTCCTCTTTTCAAATATTGTATATAACTTATCTATGTTCGGATAAACGAGTTGCAAGTTATTTAAATTTAAAATCTGTTCTTATAAGCCATAGTTAGCCATGGATACAACCCTCCAAAAATTAAAAAACCTTTTTTTTTTGTTCTTGAATTAAAAAAATTTTAAAATTTTTACTTACTAACAATTATGAACAGCAAAATTTAAAAGGTGGTAAAATTGAGTTTAATCCTTAATTTTTCCAAGATTCCTGGGTTTTCTTAATAGCATTCTTCGAAAAAATGTAAAATTTTTTTATAAAATTTCTTGTACTTTTATCGGTGCAGCATACTTGGGCCCTTCACTAATTCTACCCAGAATGCATGTCCATTCGACACAAATTTTGGTTTAAAAATGACCTTTACTCTTGGTCCCCCAAATTGTAAAGGGTAATTTAAAAATTGACTTTCTTAGATGTTAATAATGTTTCAGCGTTGGAATTAAAATAATTTTTAAAAATAATCAATAAACGATCGGTGTAGAGTTGGAGAACAGAATACGAAGTCTCTCTGTCTAAACCATTTTGTCCCTTCACAGACATTTTTTCGAATTGGCCGAGAAGACGAGGGATAAAAACCTGAGAAATTTCCCGAGACGAGACGGACAGATAAATTGAAAAATTTTAATATTAAAAATAAGTGAACTAAAATAAATCTCTAATAATATATTTCTAGTTCTTAAGAATTTTACAGGTTGTTTAAGATTTAGTGTTACTAACTTCGACAGCAGTTGGATCTTGCAAAAATAATTTTTCATAAACCTAGGTCAAGAAATGCATCGTTTCAGAAATACGGGGTGTTAAAAAAAGAAGCTAAAATTAATTGCTTTAAAAAGTATATCACTGTGTGGTTTTATAATTTTTTAATTATTTTGAATTTTTCACTCATGTACATATTTTTCCATTAGAGAAGAGGTATTATGGAAAAATTACAGTGGAAATGCCACGTCGTCTAGGCAACGTGGTTTTTCCACTTGCTGTCAAATTGACAATACGAAATTTTTAAATAATAATGGCGGTTCGTTAAATAAATATTTAATTTTAAGTTAATAAACTTTATCTACGTTTTTGATTCGTGAAATATTCTCCCTAAATACCGCTCGTGCTTTAAAATTAACCAGACAGTTTTTTACTCATGCGCTTTTTCTTTAAAAATTTCACCCGTCCCTCGGACTCATAAAATTATGAGAAAACACGCTATCGTGAAAAATTATCGGTAATTTTTAAGCACTCGTGGTATTACCCCCAATAAAACAACTTAAAATACAGCTTTTTTGTTTTTTGATTTTTTTTTTATTAAAACCGATTCTTTTTTTATACCCTTTTGAAAAGTAGGAGGTTTACTTTGTCTCTCGAAAAAAAAAACTAAAATAACGAAAAAATAAAAAAATAAGTTGTTTTATCAAAATAATTGTTTTAAAAAATTATGTACAATGAAAGCTTCTTTTTAACTTTAGGACTCTGCGTATTTCCAATTTCGAAACGATGCATATCCAAACGTATGTTTATAGAGACTTTTTTGCAAGATCTAACTGCTGTTAAAGATTTTAAAACTATTGCTCAAACACCCTGTATAATTATAAGAAAAATTTCTAGAAAACATTTTACCTGTGTTAATAGTGTTTATGACTTATGTTCCATTATCTTTTATATTTTTTTTTATTTTGTGGACATTTTTATGTTACTTATATTTTCTATATTTTTATTTTAAATAAAAAACAAATTATTAGGTTCATTATTTTATTATTAGTTGCATATTATTGGTATCCGTAAAGTCTGAAAACACCAATTTTTCGAGAAAACTACACAATTTTAAGAAAAGCTTAATCACGTCAACTTTTATTTTACAACGCGTGTTATAAAAAAATATAAGCATTTATACAGGGTGTTCCATTTTTAAAAAATATTAATTGACCTTACTTCTTACAAGCTTCAAACACAAGAATGAACGAAGGAAAAATGTTAAAACATTTTAAAAAGGCAACCGCTCTATAGATCTTTAAATAGTAAAAAACATGCAAAAACTATTGCCGCATCCCAAATAAAACGGTGTGTCGGCAAAGTATACATTCCTATGCAAAGGGTTGTTTTTGAATGTTTTTCTGTTAGTTGAGGATTTGCCGCTACTATGTTTTAAAATGTTTTAATTTAAACTAAAAACAATGCATTCTTTTTAAAATACATACCAGTTTGCATCAGATTTTGCAATTAGTTTGTAGGTATATAGTGTACAGGGTGAGTACATATGTGCTTATGTCAGTATTAGGTATATGGTTAAATAGTATGTCAAATTTAAACGATATTTTGAATTAGACAGGGCACGTCCATAAAGTATTAGGGTGCTACAAAAATATTTTTTTTAAATTTAAAATAGAATACCTATACCTACTCATGTTTTTACAGTTTTGGATTCTATTTATTTAATTCTAGAAATTTCTATACCTACTTCATATTCTATACTCAGAAAGTTACATAGGTATAAGAATATTGCCATTTAGGATAGTTTGGGTATACTTAATTATTATGGAAAAAGTTAAAAATTGGTAAAAAAAATGAGAATGAACTTTTCTAGAATTAAACATTGGAATTAATAATGTAATGATAAAATATGTGTGTTCCATTAAAAATATGTCTTTTTATCACCACCTTGTGCACTGTGAAGACATAAAAATTTGTTTAAAAAATAGGTATAGGAAACATGTACCTAAAAATAAAAATCGACAGGTCAAGCATTTTTATTAAACTTCCGAACTAATTTTTATTGAAATTATCCTATACATTAGTAATACACTGTATATTGAAATTAATTTACTCGAAATAAACCAAAACAACTCAAGACAAACGAGACAAAACGAGACGAGACAAACGTTTGTCTCGTCTCGTCTCGACCCTTGTCTCGTCTTGTCTCGAAATATATTATCTCGAAGTTTCGAGACGAGAGAAGGCTTTATCTCGTCTCGTCTCGTCTCGCGGCAACTCTAAGCTGGTGCTGCTGTTCGAAGTTCATTTGATGTTTCGTGTCGTTTGAACTTGGTTAGGTTTTATCTTTTGAGGTTTGTCGTTAGTGACGTTCGGCCAATAAGATTGCGTCTTTGAGACACGTTTGAATGATGTGTAATAAACATAAACCAAAGAGTATTGGAGGCTCCGATATATTCAAAATTCGACGAATTATACCTTTTATATCTCTGTTAACATGTGAATTTTTTAATCGATATTTCAGATAATTTTGTATCAACTGGAATGCTAAGGTTTTTTTAAAAATAAAACGTTACATATCATTATTAGGAAAGGAAGAGTATATTATAAAAGAATATACACTGCAAATATCCACCTGCTTGCGTTCTTATCTAGGAAGGAGCTCGGGAGAGTTCTCCTTTTTATTTTTTATAAGGATCCCCACAAATTTTAATTGACTTTTAAAAAGGTGCTCGGCAAGTTCTACAGATGAAAACCAGTTTTCATCAGCGGTTATCGGATTCATAATTATTATGACTAAAATCTTGTTCGCTCGATGTATCATACTTACTCTCCATATACACATTTTCTACAGGTTCATTCTCACTCTCTAGACATACCACTTTTTTGCGATTTCTTTAAAGTTAGGGTCAAGAACACTGACCTCTTTGGATGTACTACGCTTTAAACTAGCCGTGATAGTAAAATAATAAAAAAATAATTTACTAACATAAACACTGATACAGAGTCTAGCAGACTTCTAGGTACGCATACTACGCATATCTCAAGAAAATGAAATCCACGATACAGCTACTGTAACACCCTGCAGGCAACTAAAAATGCAGAAGGAACTGATAGGAGTAGCAATAAGAAATCTATGTAGCGGAGTCCATCAGACTCCGTGTCAGTAGTTAAGGGTGGTGAATAAATTACAGAAGTTTTTTACAACCTAAACTGTAGATACCACAGCCCCACAAAAAAAATGAGTGTTCGGACTTGTATTGCCATGTATTTTTCGACGCTGAATCCGATCTCAAACTTAGAAATGGCCCTTCACGTCTGGAATTGGCCTCAGGGACCCCCATAGGGCCTGAAGGATGGATTTCGGGATGAGGCGAGGTCGAAGGTGCATTCTCAAGCCAAAGCCGGATTTGTGGTCAAAAAGTTTATGACCAACTGGAATTCCCCGTTTGGGACCGAGAAAATGTCCCCTTAGGGGCCGGAAAATCGTGTTTACGACGCCGCAATCGCAACAGTATATTTTATGTACTTTCAAATTCTGGAATTCAGACTGTGCTCAAAAAGTTTATGGCCATAGGGAATTCCCCGTTTGGGACACGTAAAATTATCCCTTAGGGGCCGGAATTACAACAGTGGTATTTTTATGTACAGGGTTTTCCCGTATAATTGCGCACCCCTTTAAAATCTTTATTATTATAGATAGAAAAAAATAGTTTAGATTAAAGTTGTAGGATTTTTCATGAAGATTTTCATGGTGTAAGATAGATAAACAAATAATGATCGGAAAATTAACAAATCACTATCAACTTCGTTATTTTAAATGGAACACCCTGTATATGATTGAAAATTTAAATTCTGCTAATCTTCCTCTTTTCAAATATATATAACTTATTTATGTTCGAATAAACAAGTTGCAAGTTATTTGAATTTAAAATATGTTCTTATAAGCCATAGTTAACCATGGATACAACCAAAAGTTTGGCAAAGTTAAGTCGCGTTAGCCATGGTTCGTCTTGGAAACCAAACAAAAATTGACTTCTGTCAATTTTTGTCATTTTAGGTTGTATCCATGGCTAACTATAGGCTTTTAAGAACAGATTTTAAATTCAAATAACTTGCAACTCGTTTTTTCAAACATAGATAAGTTATATATATTTGAAAAGAGGAAGATTAGCAGAATTTAATTTTCAATCATATACAGGTGTTCCACAAAATAACGAAGTTGATAGTGATTTGTTAATTTTTCCGATCATCATTTGTTATTCTATCACACCATGAAAATCTTCATGAAAATTCTGCAACTTTCATATAAACTATTTTCTATCTAAAAATAAAGATTTTAAAGTGCGAATACGGGAAAACCCTTATACTTTAAATTCTGGAACTCACACTGTGCCTGAAACTGAAACTCCCCGTTTAAAACCGAGAAAATGACCCCTTATGGTCGGAAAATCGTGTTTCGGACGTAATCGCAACAGTGGTATTCCCATGAAAAATACCACTGACAAGGTTTTAAAATTAAGTGATTTTAATATGTTTTTCTACTCTGAAGGTAGGTTTGAGATCGAGAAGGTTCCATTACGCTCGGTTCACGCCTTAATTTAAGAATTACTCCAAAGTAATAGATTTCCAAGATATCTAAAAAATTCTTAATGCCCGATCCATCAATTCCAATGCCTGTATACTTTCCCCATGTATTTCTCTACACTCAATTGTCAGTACGGAACTTCATAACGGTATAAAGTATAAAGTGTAAACGATACAGTATAGAGTCCCCGACAGTATCTCCTCATACGGAAGTGTATACATGCAGTAAAATAAATGAGGATCTCTAATAAGACACAGGCAGGTGGATTAAAGTTCTCTTTATAAAAATACCACTGTTGAGATTGAGGCGTCCGAAACTCGATTTTCTGGCCCCTAAGGGGTTATTTTCCCGGTCACAAACGAGAAATTCCAGTTGGCCATAAACTTTTCAAGCACAGTCTGAGTTCAAGAATTTAAAAGTACCTAAAAATACCACTGTTGCGATTGCGGCGCCCAAAACACGATTTTTCGGCCCCCTAGGGCCTTATTTTCCCGGTCCCAAATGGGGAATTTCAGTTGGCCATAAACTTTTTGACCACAAATCCAGCTCGGCTTGAGAATGCACCTTCGACCTCGCCTCATACCGGGACCCTGGAGCCAATTCCAGACGTGAAGGGCCATTTCTGAACTCGGCATCGGATTCAGCGTCGAAAAATACATGGAAATACATATGTCCGAACCACAAGTCCAAACACTCATTTTTTTGTGGATCTGTGTACTATATCATGTATACCAATTACTTCTGACTGACGTTTAATTGGGAAACCTAATTTTATTGACAAAAAAACTGCTTAGACTGATATTTTTCTTTTTTAAAGCTATTTATCTCTGGCATTTTTTAATATAAGGTAATTATAAATACGCCATAAATGCCAAATAAATAAAGTTTTAAGCAAACGATTTAAAAGATAACTTTTCTATCGCCAGGACAAAAATCCCAAGACAATGGTTAACAATGATAATAAAATTTTATTGTACTAATAACAAATATAATTATAACAATGTAGCTTCGTTATATATTAGTATTACAAAACTATGATTTCTTAATACATTAATACTTAAAATATTTTAGGTTTTAAAAACATAAATTCAAAAGAAAAAATTATTATTGTTCTGATTACTTAATTGTACTTATAAGCCCTTCCTGAAACATATGAAGTCTCTTGATTTTACTATTAGCAATATATGAGTTGCGTCACTCGTGGCGGCTCTCAAAACGCACCCGTCCTATCCCGCCAGCAAATTTCCGTTCCCTATACAAATTGATGACCGCAGTCATGAAATTGTATAGGCAATGGAAGCTGTTTCAATCGCTACAAACCCTATACGATTTCATGACTAAGCTCAGGTTTCGCTGAAACAACCGACGGTGACGCGACGGACGGCCATTTACTCGAGGAGGGGATGAACCTCAGACGAAAGAAAGAAAAGACTTAACATTTCATTCATAAGTGACACTTTGTTTTGTCCCAGACATTATCAATAAAATCATATAAGGGGAAAAAGGATAGAAGATAAATTAGGACTGATCAAGGCAACATTGTACGGAGCCTTGCAGTTTCGACCAGTGGCGTATGGTTTATGTTAGAAGTTTCGATTAGATATAAATTTATTAAAAATATTAATTTTTAAATCGTTCTAATTATGGTGATCTTTTTAATTTAAATATTTTTAATTAAATTTTTTTATTAATTTAATTAAAATATATTGATTAGCAACATAAACAGTTATAAAATATTTTATTCTAAAAAAACATAAAATATTTTTGGTATATTGGTTATTTAAACAAAATTACTTTTCTCCTATAAATTTAGAATAATGTGGGCCACAAATTAATAAAAAAAGACCAAAACTGGGGATACTTTTTATTATATAAGGTACACAAAAAATAACATAAAATATTAGATATAAGGCAAAAATAAAAAAGTATCCACTTATTCCCAAGATAATATACAGTGTCAACCATAAAGTCCGCATCAAATGGGAAAATTTTTCCCCAATTAATTCGGGTAATTTTTTTGCCAAAAGTTTTTGTTTGAAAAATAATGCCAAATAATGTATACAGGGTGCCATAGATTCGAGTGCATGCGTGAGGATCTCGGAAACCGTAAGAGATACGAAGTCGGTTAAATTATAGCAAAGTTGTGTATTTACGTAACTAACCCTATTCACTTTAGAAAGTTGCAAAATTCCGAGTACTTTCGGAGATATCCGAAAAAAAAAACGAAATTTGCCGATTTTCATTTTTTTCTGACGTTATGTAAAGAGATATGAAAAAACAAAAGACACTTTTGTGCGACGTTTCGTTTTCGTTAAATCATCATCAACTTAATTTTTTTAAATACGGACCTGGTTTTTTTATTTCATTTTTTTAAACCCCGTATTATTCCAATAAAAAAATGTATAACACTTAATATTTTTTAACAAATATGGAACGCCCCTATAAGAAATGATGTGCGTGTGTTGTCTCTTATGGACAATATGTTTATTTAACAAAAAAATATTAAATGTTATACATCATTGTAATTGGGATTATAACTGCTTCAAAAAAATGCAATGAACAATTGAGTGCCGTATTTAAAAAAATAAAGTTGATGATGGTTTAACGAAAACGAAACGTCGTACCGAAAATCTCTCAACGCTGTTTTGTAGAGCTTAAAAAGTGGCCATGAAAAAGTGTCTTTTATTTTTCCATATCTCTTTAAATAACGTCAGAAAAAAATTAAAACAAAATCGGCAAATTTTGGTTTTTTCCGGGTATCTCCGGAAGTACTCGAAATTTTACAACTTTCTAAACCGCATGTTGTTAGGCACCTAAATGCGCAACTTTGCAATAATTTAAGCGACTTTGTATCTCTTACGGTTTCCAAGATCCCCATGCATGTACTTGAATCTGTGGCACCCTGTATAAGGATGATCACGTGACTTTTTTAAGCCGTCAAATTTGATTTTTTTTTTAGAAAATCGCAAAATGAAGCATTATCATTCAAAATTTCAAAAAATTGTATTGGCATGGTGCAAAATATATTTTGGAGACAGCTAAATTGATTGCAGCGCTCGCTGTGGTCAAATTTTTTGATAAATCATGCACCCAATTATCCATGGATTTGTCTTCATCCCTAAAAGTTAATTAAATTAAAAACATATTTACGTGAAAACCTTTAGAAAACTTTTGCTGATTTTGTAAGACCATATTAATTACATACCCTTTCACTTTCCTAGGGCGAGTCTCAAGTAAAGTGGAGTCAGAGCTAAAAAATACAGTTATATTAATTAAGTTAAAAAATGAATAGGTCAAAAAGATATACTTGTTTTAAACATAAAAGCTCAAACGTTATTAGATAGGCCTACACCAAAGAAATGATGTGTTTTTTAAATCAAGAACCAAAGTTTACGAAGATTCGTAAATATACAAAACAACGTAAAGAATAATTTGAATGTATTAGTCTATAATAATTACCTTACATCAACAGATTGATTGTTAAATATATGATGTGAAATTTTTGGGATGGCTCCAGGCCTTAAATATTTGCTATTGTTTGCCTTAACCAAAATATCCTGTGGATCAAAATGGTCCGAGCATAGCACAGGGTGCTTTGGTAAATGTTGTCCCTTTTCAATTCCCACAAGAGAAAACCAAATAATGTTTCTTGTCATTGGATTTGAAGGAAACCTAAAATATTAAATGATCCTTTTGTATAATGTATAATTTCTCCCACAATATTATAAACACATTACTTTTGGTCTAGTTACTTTCCTTCATGCTATTGTAAATCTACGCCACTGACCTTGGTAAAAACATTGCCTAGCAAGCAGAACCTAACTTACCTATGAAAAGACACATCTTCGTGTAAATAGTCCAATTTTTTACACAAAACACATTCACGCACCATTTTAGAGTTTTTAATATAAGTTTGTAAATAGTTTTAACAGATAGTTTTAATAAAAACACCACAAAGCGCTTAAGAAAATCCAGGGCAATGTCGCACTACACCTAATCAAGTTCATTCCATTTATCAACGGACAGGTTGTAAAATTCCTACGCGTGTTAAAGCGGCATTGCCACATTCCGCCTGCAAAATTTCCTTTGCGGGCGAAATGTAGCAATGCGAAACGTATTTAACCAAATAAAAATAAATAAAAAATGGTTTATGTAGCAAAATTATCTTTAAATTATTTATTTTTAAAAAATTTAGTAATCTATTTATTATTATGCCCATTTTTTATTATAAATATAGAACTTAAAGGCAATTTTATTCAGAAATGTTTAAATTCACTTCAAGCTGGCAACAGAAAGTATCTACTTTAGTTACGCGTTACGTCCTTTTCCAATGTCTGACCGTAAGTTCGTGTTTATCGTGTAATCTTTACTATTCAAAAATCTATAGGATGAACACTTAATAATAATTCACGAAATTGCGCCATTTCGCCATTTTATTGGAGCTGCGCAGTGTAATTTTCCAGGAAGATAATCCAGTTTTAATACTAGTATTCAGAAGAAGGAACTACGTATTTAAATTTATTTAATAATGTCTTTCCAAACAAACGTGTTAAATGTTGTCGAGCGGTTTGATAGTGACTGTAAAATTGTCAAGGAAGATAATGAAACAGTAGAATTGCGAACAAAATTTTCGCCTGAGCTATGTGCAGAAGAAACAAAAAAATGGATAAAAAAATATTCTGAAGCTACCAAAACAAATTGGATCGTAAAAAAAAATTATACAAATCCCAAAAAATACCTATTTAGAAAAGATTTTATCTATCAACATTCATCAAAAAACAAAGTCAACCATTAATCTGTTAGGCAGCAAAGTGCAACAAAATTTTTTTTTGGTAAGAATAAATAATGCTAATACTCGAAGAATTGACAAATTAATGCGCATTGGACAACGATAAACACAACGATAAAGGTAAGTAGAATGTCTTATTAAACGGTTTTATTATTTAGCTTGTTTATTTATTGATTACACTAGTTAACAGAAAAAAATGGTTGATGATGAAAATAGCTCATTCTTAGGTTTTGACCTACTAGGCGCAAATATGGCACCCAAAAATTTTTCTAAGGTCTCAAAAACATTATTCAGGGTGTGTCCATTTTAAAAGTCCACCCCAATTTTTAACTTGTTTTATAATCAAATTTTAAATTGCAGAAAAAAAGTTAACGTAGTTAGAATTAAATATTTTTAGATAATCGGTCACCACTCCCACAAAGTTCATGTCGCTAAAGCATACAGTTATTTGCGAGTATCTGAGGAGATAAATGCTTTGTTCATCAGTTACTTTAACAGCGGTCTAGGACCTGCTGAAAGCAAAATATATCACGAAAATAATTTGATTGTAGACGCCGATGAAAGTGATATTTTAAAGACTCTAAGTAATGCTCAGATAAATCGTACAGACCGACATATTTATCACCTTTTTGAAAAATGGAGGTATATATAGGTAAAAACAATAAAATCAACTTTTTAACTTGATTTTTTTATTAGAGAAGAGAATTATGGAAATGGAAGCATGCACTCATTGTACTATTGACCTTATGAAAACGAAAGTAGCTGTATATGAAGCAATGGGTGTCATGATATCTTTACAAGAATCTCCTATGACAATTTGTATAATTACCTCTATAATGGCAAGAGCACATAATAATACATTTGCGGCCGAAACGTTTTTAGTTGATTCTACAGCTAGTTGTGATGAAAGCGGTGCAAGTATTACCTTTTTTATAGCATCAACAAAAATTGGGTGTATACCACTAGGATGAATAATCCATAATGGCCAAGCAGAAAATGATTATTTTAATGCATTTGTTGCACTCAAAAAATTACGTTTTAATGGTAAAGGCGAAACTAATGTTTTCATGACAAATGACTCAACACCTGAACGAAAAGCTTTAAGCAGAGCTTTTCCATCTTCAAGATTGCTATTATGTTCATTTCACGTTTGTCAAGCTGTTTAAAGGTGGCTTTGGGATCACAAACATAAAATCGAACAAGTAGACCGTAGACCAATCATGTTGATTGTTCGTGAGATCCTATACGCTACAAATGTCATTGACTGCAATGAATGAAAAATACCCACAATTCCTAAAATATCTTGAAAACTTAATACGAAGAAAAACGGAATGGTGTATTGCATATCGTCAAGATTGCTTAACTAGAGGGCATAATACTGACAATCTTGTGGAAGCCTCTATTCGAGTTTTTAAAGATGTTGTCTTTAAACGGTACAGGGTTTTCCCGTATAATTGCGCACCCCTTTAAAATCTTTATTTTTATAGATAGAAAAAAATAGTTTATATGGAAGTTGCAGGATTTTTCATGAAGATTTTCATGGTGTAAGATAGAAAAACAAATGATGATCGGAAAATTAACAAATCACTATCAACTTCGTTATTTTGAATGGAACATCCTGTATATGATTGAAAATTCAAATTCTGCTAATCTTCCTCTTTTCAAATATATATAACTTATCTATGTTCAGATAAACGAGTTGCAAGTTATTTGAATTTAAAATCTGTTCTTATAAGCCATAGTTAGCCATGGATACAACCCAAAGTTTGGCAAAGTTAAGTCGCGTTAGCCATGGTTCGTTTTGGAAACCAAACAAAAATATAAATATTTGACAGAAGTCAATTTTGGGTTGTATCCATGGCTAACTATGGCTTAGAAGAACAGATTTTAAATTCAAATAACTCAATGTTATAACATAGATAAGTTACATACATTTGAAAGAGGAAGATAGCAGAAATTTGAATTTTCAATCATATCATGTTCCATTTAAATAACGAGTTGATAGTGATTTGTCAATTTTCCGATCCTCATTTGTTTTTCTATCTTACACCATGAAAATCTTCATGAAAAATCCTGCAACTTTCATATAAACTATTTTTTTCTATCTATAAAAATAAAGATTTTAAAGGGGTGCGCAATTAAACGGGAAAACCCTGTACAAAGCATTCAATCTAGTGGGTTTAGTTGAATTGGTTATCAAAGTATTAGAGAAGCACCAGCAGAGACGTATACAAAAATATGCAAGTTTTCGAGTATCGAAACCTGAACTTGACTATAAACAATTTTGCATCAAAGCAACTAAACTTACAGTAAAAGAAATTCAAAAAAATGTATTTCATGTGAGCTCTAGAAAAGATTCGGATTTGTTATATACTGTTCATTCTGAATTAGCATTATGTGAATGTCCTGCAGGAATAGGTGGTGCATTTTGTAAGCATCTTTGCGCAGTCAACATTAAACATAATTCCCAAAGAAGTACAGCTCCCTGTTTAGTCTTTGACGATAAAGTGGTTTTTGCAAAGATAGCATTAGGAGATAATATAGACGAAACATTCTTTCAAAGTATGTCATTTCATACATACAATTTCAAGACGCCAATAAAAATATAAGTACTTCAACTGAACAGGATGACTTTTGAGATCCCATGGTTCAAAATAAAGAGCAAGAATTGTGCGAAATTGTAAGTATAGATATTTTAATAAAGTGAAATAAATCTCGACTGACAGTTCCAAATGGAAGCTTTATTTTTTTGTAAGTAATTACAAAGGAACAACAGATTTAAAGGCTGGTCGCATTAGGAAACCACAAAAAAAGAAGAGAAAAAGAAAATTAATAGAAAATATTTTAGAAAATAAACCACATGCAAAATCGCATATGTGAAATAAATATATGTCTTTTTTACCCAATATCTTTTACATTTCATTTCGTTTTGTCACGAAATCGTATAGGGTTTGTAGCATTGAGACAATTTTCGTTACCTATACGGTTTCATGACTCCGGTCACCAAATTGTATAGGGAACGGAAATTTGCTACCCGTATTATAGCTAAAGGTGTTGTTCGGCGCAAAAAAGCTAGAATAGAAAGTTCTGATTTTCGAGCTTCAAGTGCTCCAAAAGAAGAAAAAAGTGCTCGTCTTTAGAAGAGAAATTATTTAAATATTTAATTTGAGGTAGAAGAAAGCCGGTTCTATCTGTTAAACTACCTATAACTTAAAACTAAACGCGTTTTTTTTGAAACGTTTGTCCAAGATCTTAAGTTCAAATTGACCGATTTTTTTGAAAGTTATGAATAGTCTTTATTTATCCTTATATGACAAATTAAAATTTCAATTTGTACTGTTTTTAAAAATTTAAAAAAGTTAAAAAATAGGTAACTGAAAAAAATACCTTTTTTTAATTAACCGCCATTTTGCGAGTATTTTTTTATTATTTTTCTTAGTTTCTGCCATAATGACATTTGTACTAGTAAAGAAAGTACCATTTTTTAAATTTTTTAGACACGCTTTTTTCCCCTCTACTTCAACAGCGTGTAACTTTGTGAAATTTATTTTTTTTGTAAATTCTTAAAATATAAATAAATTAATGATAAAAAATGAATAGCCAAAATAATAATTGTTTTTTTTTGTCGACAGTCAAAAAAACTCCCGAAATTCGGGCTTAACTAAATATCCCCCAATTAAAAATAAAAAGCTTTAAAAGTAGTTTTTATCTTTTTTTTACACAAAAACCCCCCGGGGGCGGAAAAAAAAATTTAAAAAAATTTTTTAATTTTTCCCAAAACATTTCTTAAAATTTTAAAAAAAAAAATTGGATAAAAATTAGGTTTATACTTAACCCCAAAAAGTAACTTTTAATAAAAGATTTTTACTTCTAATCCAAATGAATTTCCTTTTAATTTAAACCCCGTGGCCGAAAAAAAGTGCAACTATTCATAAATTTTAAATTAAAAAAGTATTCCTTTGAATCCCAAGCGGGGCCTTAAAAATGAATTCACCAGTACTGTTTTTAAAAATTTCTCTGCTTACGGAAGTAAAATTATTAAAAATTTTTAAAATTTTTTTTGGGGTGACACCCGAACAGAAATAATTAAATGTCCCCTTTTAAATTCTGTTATCTAAGTATAAAAAAATTATGAAGATCAGAAATCAAATTTTAACAAAAAGCAAGAAAAAGTATTAAGTTTTTGGATACCACACTCTATGATTACGAAAAAAAAATTTTAAAAGTTATTTCTTTGGACCTAAAAAACAAAAATTTTAGTTAAAAATTAAAGTTTGATGCCCAACTGCTGTGCTACACATCGCGGGGTTTGGGCCCAAGACTTTTTTAACATGCGCTAGATTGCGGTTTTCGGCAACTCTTGTTGCCCCGTATGGAACGGGATCCCCAAGCTAAGATGAAACAAGGTTAAACTCAAGTGTTAGCATACCGTGCTGATGAGTGAATACATCCTGTGCCTTAAACAGGGCCCCCAAAGGTGCCTCTGGGTACAGGGGCAG
>JAHBCN010013771.1:0-23792 GCA_019359885.1 Listronotus oregonensis
CCGGGGTTTGATTCCCGCAATGTCCATTGGATTTTTTCAATAGCAATGGAAAAACCACTGTGTAGTTTTTGGGCCCCAAACACTCTCACATGTGCTTCGGAAGGCAAAGGGGTTTTGGTCCCCGGATATAGGGTTAAAAGAAAAAAAGCAACACAGATATGTGGAGAGGGCGCCTACACTCTTAATAAGTATGGCCAGTAAAAAAAAGGGAAAAAAATTTAATTTTTTTTTAAATTCGAATCATATTTCTTAGTAAATTTTTTAAAAGCTCTAAAAATTGAAAAACAAAAGTGCTTTAAAAAAAGAATAACATGTTTTCCCTTATGAGTTGTAATGTAAAAAAAAGATAGATAAAAGGGTGCCACAGTTTCCCAAGTGCATGCATGGGGTTTCCGGAAACCGTCGAGTAGGGGTTTTTCGGTTAAATTATGGCAAAGTTGTGTATTTGCGTAACTAATCATGTTCACTTTAGAAAGGTGCAAAATTCCGAGTACTTCCGGAGATATCCGAAAAAAAAACGAAATTTGCTGATTTCGTTTTTATTTTTTCTGACGTTATTTAAAGAGATATGAAAAACCAAAAGACACTTTCTTATGGCCACTTTTTAAGCTTTACAAAACAGCGTTGAAAGATTTTCCGTGTGTAGTGGTATGCTGAAAATAAAGTTTCTTCTACAATATGAAGTAAGCTGTTGTATACCGAGTGAAGTGTGTCGGTCCTTGTTTTTTTTTCATAGTTTATTTCTCCATCTTACTCTAATTACTTTTGGCGCTTCCTTAAAAAAATTATCCTATGCTACCGCAGCGCCACCCTTACTTTTCGTGTTTCGACGGACACTTTTTCATACACACAGATGGTTCTCCTAACCTCTACCCTCCATACAATACATTTATATGTCATGATTTCGTTCTAATGTCTTGACTGGGATCATTAGAAAATAAAGAGAATAAAAAAAACACTTTGTCAAAATAACTTACTTGCACATTCACCATACAAGGCCAAAATAGCACAAAACGCTTTCTTCGGGAATGAGGCTACTAGCAACAAAATACTTATTTTTGTAGAAAGGGTTTTTTACTGACCTTTTTGTTGGGGTACCTATAGGGTTTTCCTTTTCCGTATGGAATTTTCTAATGATCCGTTGGCCATAAAATTCTAAATGACTTCACTCCTTTTTTACCACACTTTATTTAGCTTGACCTGTAGGTATGTATGTACGTATGTATGTAAAATTGTATGCAACAAAATATTTTAATGAATAATTTCATCTATTTCAAGAAGTCTGATTCACCCAAAATGTAATTCCCCCAAATAAAAATTTTGAGATTAAATCTAGAATAAAATCGTGACATTGCAGCATTATGATGGGCCTTTTTATTTTTTTTTTTTTAGTGGATTCTATTTCCCCTTACTAAGCATGTCTTATGATATGTCTATAGATTTTTTTCCCTCATCATCATGAGTTAAATGTCATAACCCATTTTCCAAAAAAAAGCAGAAACGCTGTGTATTATCATACATCTTATTAATATTTAGATCAATTCATAGGTGGCCAGTAGTTCCTAAAAAAGCGAAAGAAGATCTTATACACTTGATAACAGTATTGCTACCAAAAGAAAAGGCGGTATGCCTTTTTTTTCATGGGCCTGCAGATTTTTTCCCTTTGACCCAAGTTGTGAACCTCAGGAGGAGTTAAAAAAACGATTAAAATAGAAAAGTATTTAAGTTAGTCAGACATAGATTATTTCTTCTATCTAGAATGACACTTATGATCTGTCAAAATTGACTTTTTAAATTCACCAGGGACCAAACAGAACTGAAGCCTTTTAAATTTTTTCAAATAATCACTACATAGATATTATTAACAAATTTTTAATTTTTAATATGGTATTTATTACGTCTGAAAGATAATAGGGAAAAAAAAAAAGCCACTTTAACTTAGCAGAACTAACCAGGGCCCGACCAGGCTTTTGAATGTATCTAAATTATCCATACGTAAAGAATAACACAATTTTAAAAATTTTTCAATAGGGTGTTTATTTATTACGTCTAAAATAAAATTTGGGGGAAAAAAAAAACCCCTTTAACTAACCAGAACTAACCATGACCGACCAGAACTGAGGGCTTTTGAATTTGTCTAAATTATCCCTACTTAGAAGTTATTAACAAAATTTTAATAACGTTCGATATGGGTATTTATTATGGACCGCATGATGATTCCATCCTGTTTGGGTAATCATTTATTAACGGGAAACTTTATTCAGGCTTTTTTTTTTGGGGCGCAATTTGGCTATTATTTTTACCTTTCTGAAGAATTGGGCCAAAATTTGAAAAACCCCGGAAATTCAAACAATTTTTTTTTATATAATATTTTATTATTTTTTAATATAATGGTCCCTATACTTTTAAGCATTTTTTAAATTTTTTTTGACTTGCCTTGTAAAGGGTTTTCCAAATAGAATTTTTAAATATAAACACTTTTTATATTATCTTAAAATACAATTAAAAAACCGAAATTTTTATAGCACATCCTTACACAAGGTTTTAAACCCCAAGGTGTTAGCATCCCGTGTTGATGAGTGAATGACATCCTATGCCTTAAAAGGTTTTCCCCAATTTGTTTGAGATACAGGCGACCTCTCATACTATCTAGTTTTATTGAGGTAATGCGGAGCTCTGTCGTGGGACTATTATTTTAGCTCCAAACAGAAAGGGGAAAACCGTTTTTTTGGGAAAAAAATGAAAAAAGGTGCCCTGACCAAAACGGATAAATCCGTTTCGAGAGGTGCCACCAAGGTCACAAGCAAGACAAAGGTGCGCAAAACCGAAATGGTGAATCCGTTTCGAAAGGTGCCCCTGAAGTCCCCGGCGCCTGTTTCACGGTGGGCTAATCCACCCCTGAACAAACAGGTACTTGGGAAGGGTTTCCTGAATCCAAACAGAAGGCGGAAAGAACCGCCTTTAAAAGGAAAAAAGGGTTCCCTGGTTTTAAACAGAAAGCGGATAGGACCGTTTTCATAGGATAAGGCCGGGGGATGTGGCCTCAGAAAAAACATCTGGTTCCTGTAACAAAAACCCGGTAGCTACCCACGTCACTAGACCGGGGGAGGGGGGGCATGATAGATCTAATCGTCTGCTCGTCATACCTCCGGAGAAGGGGCACCAGGACACATTAGAACACATTGTGCTCGTGTCCGGTAGCGACACGGAAATAAGACGAGATGTAAGAATTCTTTTCCAATCTGGTATCGGATTCATTGGGAAATCCGATCCTTTTTGGGAGAAATATAAAAGGTGCGCCACAAAGACCGAGGGGGCCGGGGAGGGCGTAAATAGTCCACTCACTTTAAAAACCCACCCACCTTTAAATGTCCACCCCGGCTTCGTGTACACGAGTGAATTCGACGAATCCAATTTTCCGAAAACTGTGCAATAAATGGGGAATCTTGGAATGCAGCGTTCAATGTTCAATATCAAAGCATGAAGGGTTTGTGGCATGGGTTTTCATAAACCTTAGATTTTAAATAATCCCCCAAAAAGTAATCTAAAGGAATCAAATTACAGCTTCTTGGTGGACAGGCAATAGCTGCATTTCTTGGGAAAATTTTCCTTTTACCAAAATTTTCTTTCGGGATGGCCCACAGTTTCATGAGCAGGGACACGTAGCGCCGTCTTGCTGGAACCCAAACTTCTAAATCAAGCGCATCCAAATTTCGCTATAAAAAAATTTGGGAAAAATTTGTCGATATAGTTCGGCATCTTTTCCCCAAGAATACAATTTTCAAAAATTCAAAAAAAAAAATTTTCCCCTTTTTTTTAAACCTTAAATTTACCACACTGTAATGTGGTTTTTTTAAAAAAAAGCTGTTTTATAAATTTTTTTTTACAGATTTTCAAAAAGAGGAGGTCAACCCCAAAATGGGGAAAAAAACCGCCTCTGATCGACATATGCTCCCGAGTCCTAATCAAAATGCTTACCTGCCCAGGACTTTCCTAGGGGAAAACAAATCCTTTTTTCCCCGGGAAAAGCAAACCCAAATCTAACGACAATTTTACTCAACTCGCTCATGAAGTACGAATCGCCGATGATGTTAAAAAAAAACCCAAAAAGTCTGTGATATGTGTTCTAAAATCTATGAATAAGTTTCTCGAGAACGCGGAAATTAGCAACGATTTTTTAAATAATTTTTGAATGTATTTAAATGAAAAAATTTTTTAAACTACCTTACTAGCCATCTGGAGCACGGAGATTTTTTTGGGGAAGAAAATTATAAAAAAAAAGGGGGGTCCAGTTTTTAGACAGAGAAGGTGAAAGTTTTGCATTGTGTAAGAGTGCAAATAGTGAATATGTAAAAATTTTATTAGTACCCAATTTTTTTTTTTTGTTTTTTTTTTTTTTTTTTTTTTTTTTTAGTTATATTTGTGTAAAGGGGTTTAAATCCAAAAAAAAGTGGGGTTTCAATAAATTTTTATTCTAATTTTTTGGGGGGTTTTTTAAAAAAAAACTGCAGTTCCTTCATCTGCAAAAAAATTTAAAAAAGAAAACTAAACTTGTGTTGCATTTTGTATTTTAAACAAACTTATGTTTCTGTAATTTTGGTTAGCTACACATCCCTGTTTTAAAAAAAAAATTTTTTTTTTTCCAAAAAATTTAAAAAAAAAAATATCACAAACATTTGACCATGGAGCAATATTTTTAACTTATTTTGAATATAAAAAAGTATTTTTTTTTTTTTTTTTTTTAAAGGAACTGACTATGGCCAGGCGCCCCTGGGGGGATTTTTAAAAACCCCCAAAGGGGACATCGGAATGCCAAAAAGAGGTCCTGGGAGAACTCAACAGGGTAACTTCCCGGGTTTATAAAGTCAAAGTCAAAAAATTTTTTTATTGTTAAAAAGAAAAAATTCTCGTTAACAAAGATTAAAAAATTTAACACTAAGAGACATACAATCAGTAATATTAAAGAAAAAAAAACTTTTTTTAAATGTAAGACACGTTTAACAAATTTTCTATAAAGTACGGGGATTAATTTACACCCCAAAAAAACTTATGTTCACTCTGAGGCTTTCAAAAGGGCCCAAAACCCCCCAAAAATTAGATATACGAGTAGTAGTTATTGTGAATAAGTAATCCGGTAATCCCATTTTATTTAGTCCAAAGGCGATAAGGGACCAAAAAACAGAGAAACAACATTTACAAAATAAAACTTAATTATCAACATTAACCCCGAAAACAAAAAACAGCACACAAAGAAAAAAAAAACATTAACGTCAATTCAAATAAAATTAAAAAAAAAAAAAAAAAAAAAGCACTCAAAAAAACAAACTATGTCAATTAAACACAATTAAAAGGTATCAGTGTAGAAAACCTGCAAGTTGTAGTAGTTTTATCGACCAGAAGGTTTTTTTTTTTATTTTTTAAAAAATCTTAAGGATGTAATAGTTCGAGAGACTGAGGGAGGGGATTGTAAATCTTCCTATTTCAAAAATATGGAATTTTTGTAAGGGTATTTTTGGAATGGGGAGGGGTGGGAGATTTTCCCATTTTGAGATTGTCTCAAAGCTGAAATATTTTTGGCACAAGAAAAATTCCACAATGAATAGACATGGCAATTAAGGATTTTTTTTAAAAAAAGGGGTTTTACAGTGATTTAGTTTAACCAAATTTAAAGTATAGCCTTTTGTAAAAAAAAAACAGAAAAAAAGAGATGTTGATCAAACCCCAGAAAGAAACCTAAGTTAGGGTTTCCCAAAAATAAAAAAAGCTGCCCTTCTGCACAAACCCACTCATTTGAAACAGTTCAAAGAAAACAACCACTAGAAATTTTTTTTTTTAGAGGTTACATTTTAAAACTTTGGTTGCTGTCCACATACACCCCAAAAAAACTTAGTTTTTTTTTTTTTGTTTTCAATGTGATTTTGAAATAAAAGATTGTAAAAAAAAATTTTAAATGTTAATATGTTTGTTTTTGATATTTTAAAAAGAAGAAGATTAGAATCAAAATTTTTTTTAACCTTAATTAAACTTAAAATTTTTTTTCCCCTTTAATTTTCCTCATTTCTATTTTTCCATAAATATAGTTCTAAAAAACAATGTAAAAGTCCCATCAATATGAATATTAGTCAAATCGTTTATATAAAAAAAACAGGATTGGCCCCAAACAGACCCTGTGGACTACAAGAAATCGATGATGGGTAAACATTTCCCCGAAAATTTACAATTGGGAACGATTGGAAAGATATATGAAATCCAGTCAAACTTCCAACAAAGCCATAACATTTCTTTTTTTTAAGAGAATTTCAGATTTCCCAAAAAGGCCAGAGGCCAAAACACCCCCCCACAATGTCATTATCATTTAAACAAAAAAAACCCCCAAAGAAAGCAAAAATCGCACCCCCTGCCCCCCTTTTAAACCCGGGGAAAGAAACTGAAAGCCCCTTAGAGTTTATTTTTGGGTTAAAGGGGGTTTAAACCCCTTTTTAACGATTTTTTCTATTATTTTAGAAATTGTCGGCAACAAAGAGATAGGGCGAAATTGGGGGGGTCTGTCTCACCTTTTATGTATTGGATAAACAAGGAATTTTAAAAACCGGGAAAAAACCGCCATAAAAAAGTCGTTTATACACTGCCAAAGAATTCAAAGCAGAAAAGGCTTTTTCTATAATTTTTTCGATATGCCATCTAACCCGATGCATCTCGACTTCCGCACCTGATCTCCCGAACAATATCCAAATCCAAAAAGGGATCAGAGAATACAAGATTTCCCCCCGCCAAGCGCAAAAAGGGCATCGGATCAAAACCCCCGGGGAATTTTTTCGTCAGTTTAGCTGCACAGTGCAATAATATTCATTAAAAGCACTGCGTGAATATCCAAATTATTCCCGGCAGGTCCGGGGGGATCTTCCTCTGAGTTCATTAATAACTCCAGTTAGCCCGGTTTTATTTGAACATTAAGTTTTTTTAAAAATAAATAGATTTTATTTCTAATTACCCCAAAATTTTTTATATTTTTTAAAAAAAAATGGAAAAAAAGGGCCCAAAATAGATGTATATTTAAAAGCATGGGGGCAACGTGTTTCTTCCAGAAATTTTTAAAACCCTTAGTTATCCAATGTTTTTTTTTTTTTATTTTTATCTTCCTTAGGAAATACATCATTAAAAATCTTAACAAGATATTATAAAAAGATTCCAAATTATTTTTGAAGAAAATTTCCCGTTATAGGTGGAGAAACTATGAAACTTTTCAAAGTTTTTTACTAAAAAAATTTTCCTAATCTAAATTTATTACTAGCCTAGCAGATTTAACTGTAATTTTACAGGTAACCCCCTCATGGTCAGATAAAAAAACCCCCGGATTCCCCAAAAATGGCACTACTAAAATTTGAGCACATATAATCCCCAAATTTTGATTCTGTAAATTTTGATATTCTAGTTGGGCTATTTAATTTTGTTAGGATATCCAAGGGTAGAAACAAATTATTAAACATTGGGTTATTTTCGAACCCTTTTCATCTAAATTAATATTAAACCCCCCCAACTATCATCTTACAACCTGTTGGAAAATGTGTTAAATGAAATGAAAGTTGTTGGATTACTAGAGGGTGTCCGATAAAGGCAAAAGATGTAAATATTATTAAGCTTATTAAAGACATAGAAAACTAAAATTTCCCTTTTCTCTACCAACAGGTGGTCATATTTATTTACACCAACAAATTGTAAGTTTTTAGCTATCTCGGAATGCATAAAAATAGGTGTACCCCCGCGCGGGGAATTAGTGCGGCTATACTGTGAAACAGCACTATAATTGCTAACATAACAAGATTCATGTACATTTAGCCAATGCTCCGTAATTAAAACTATATCGAGAAAATTACAGTGCTCAAGAAATACAGATAACTCGTCGCTTTTATTTCTTAGAGACTGTATATTCAGTAACACAGCCCCAAGTCAGACCCAAAAGGTTTGTTCTTCCTTTAAAAAAGTATTGTTATTATTTTTAAATTCACCAAACTGCCTTCGCGAACATGATTTACTGATGTTGGAAACCTCAATTTTTGGAATTTATTTATTCGCACATCTGTCAAATACCAGAACACATCGTCTTCATCATTCCCAATGTCATCAACTTCATTAACAGGGGCCACCTTGGTATCGTCAGTTAATAACAATTCACTTTCCGACCTCATTGTTGAGCACTGAACTGTGATATTTCGCTGATCAGACACATTGATACCAGGACATTCGGGAATAGAAGGCAACGAAAAAGCGGATGAGCTAGCGAGACATGGATCATTCATACTATACTTTGGACCAGAACCTGCCCTTGGAGTGGCCAAAACCACAGCACGAGGACAAACCAGGGAATGGATCCGAAACAAACACGAGGAATACTGGAAAACCTCAGTAGAGTAAGACCTGGAAAAAGCTTCATAAGGGGCTCATCCAAAAGAACGAAGAAAGAACTACTAAGACAAAGTAGGAAAAGACTTCACATAACAGTAGGGTTGCTAACAGGGGACGATAACCTAAGAGGACACCTACACAAGGACAACTAAAAAGAAACAAAATTTTGATGGACTATACAATTCATGGAAATTTGGGAATAAATGTTGACTCTAAACTTTCCTTCAACACACATATTCATAATATTCGTAAGTCATCCCTAAAAATGCTGGGCTTTATTATTAGAACGTGCAAACATTTTATAAATGGAGAACCAATGAAGGTTCTATACTTTGCATTTGTAAGATCAGGCTAGAATATGGATCGCTTATCTGGAATCCTATTTTTGGGGAAATAAAAAATCCGAGGGTATTCAAAGAAAATTTTTAAAATATCTGGCCTTTAAAACTAGTGGCAAGTACCCTGAACGGGAAAGCGATCACCAATCTCTTTTTAAAAAAATTAATTTACCATCGCTGGAACAAAGAAGGTCAGTTGTGTAGAAATGAGGTGGACTACGAGAAACTTGTAAGTCAGTTGGACTTTCAAGTTCGAAATAAGAACACAAGATCCAATTCATTATTTTATCTTGCGAGGGCTGCCAACAACCAGATAAGAAGATTGCCCATCTACACAATGTGCAGCCAATACAACAAACTTTCTAATGAACTAGATATATTTCAAATGAGTGCCGCACAATATTTGAAAGTGATTGGGACTTTAATACTTAATAATTTAATGACTTATAATGAGAGCTAAGTTGTATTTTATTCATTATTTGTTTACTTAATAATTGTTAAAATATAGTTAAATGTCTTATAAATGGATGCCTGTTAGACGATGAATAAATAAATAAATAAATAAGATAGGCTCATACAATGGGGATCAAAGTTGCAGAATGTGCGATGAAGGGGAACAAACAGCCTACCATGTACTGTGTGAATGTGACGCGTTAAATCACAAAAGACAGGCATTATTTGGGCAACCGAAAATGAGCCCACAGAAATATATCAACCAACAAAACTAATGGGAGGATTGGTATAAAAGACAATGGGAGATTAGGCACAAAAAGCCCAAGAGGCTGCGCTGCCTCCGGTAGTGAACCAAGACGGTTCCCAGGAAGAAGAAGAAGACTATGACCATATTTGTAGCTTTTAACGAATGAAAAAAAGATTGTAAAGAAAAAAATAGAAATAGTACTTATTATAATTTGGCAAGCTTTTGATAATGTAAACTGGATATAATACTATAAAAATATTTAATATGGCAATTCAAGGAAAAATTTATTGTTTGCAAGTTTTCTAAAACAAGGAAAGCAATATACTAAAATTGAAAGAGATTAGTTCCTTAAAAAAAGTTACCTGTAGAATACCGGATCTATTTTCAGACCCGTACTATTTTTAAAATATTAAAATTAAATTAAAGGCCTATTAAAATTAAAGGGTACTAAAAAATTGTTTGCCAATGATACAAACATGGTATATTTTTTAAAAGAACTGATAAAATTCAAGATAATAATAATCTTTTTTTCTAACACAAAATAAATATAAACACTAAATTAGTCTTAAACTGTAACCTTAAACCATCTGGATAAAAAAATATATATTTTTAGGGAAAAGTTCTTTAATTGATTAAATTATTCTTAGGTAAACAATTTTATACTGTAAAAATACGAAAATATTAATATAGGTTCAAGAATACATCTACGACTGTCGTGGATGTATTCTTGTGCGATTTTTCTTATCATTTTTAACAGGAGTGACGTTAGGTTTCGTGCTGCGAACGATTGTGACGCGTGCATGTCAAATGATTTCGTACATACAGACAGAGTATAATTTAAGAAGTATTTAAAACGTCAAATAATATAGATGATGAATAAAAAAAACAGTTTACACAGCCCCACAAAAAAAAAGTTGGAATTCTGAAGTTAGTTTGACCCCATCAGGTCGGGGACAAGCGAATTTCAAAGTCAAATCTGCAAAATTACGCAGCTCAATAAAAAAAAAATTGAAGGTTCGAAAGACTTGACGTTGGTATTTCCATGTTTTTGAGGTGGCTGAATCCGAGTCTGGGGTCAGAGGATGATATCTTTATGTTTTTGGGGTTCTAAATCCAAATCTGTGGTCGTTTGACCCCGGATTCGGATTCAGAGACTAGTGATGTAAATTTCCGTATCCTTTTGATATTCGGATTATACGTATTCGGAATCAAGAGAGATTCGGATTCAATATGTAATACATCCATAAAAGTCCTTATAACATAGGCAACCGTAAATATGAGCGCGGGTCGGCACAGCTGATACCGGACGTGCCGGTGGGGTGGCGAATAGAGGAAAGGATACGAATTCAAAGACAGTTGTAAGTAATCAACAGGGTTGGCGCAGCTGCTTCAAATTCCGCTTTATGTTACAAAAAAGTCTCTATTTTCCTATGCCTATCAAAATGTTTGTTCTGTTAAAAAATATATAAAATAAACTAAACGGCGATGAGGTAAATAATAGGTTACGGTTAAAAATATATAACAGTATACTTAATTTTATTATTTTATTAATAGTTATAGCAAGGCAACATAGAAACAAATATTCGTTTCAACATAGGAACAAAGAATATAAAACAACATTTCTGCAAGTCAAATGTAAAAAATATAACTTTCTGAGGTAACCTTTTTTTCCTTCCCTGCATTTTTAATTTATAAGTAAAGGTAAACAATACTGTTTTTTGCTTGAAGGTCAAGTCTTACTAAAAGTAACGCGGATAAAGTTGATTCTTTTTTTTTGTTTTATTATCTAGCATATAAAAGAAAGTTCGCGCAACATTTACGTTTCCGTGGGGGAGTGACGAAATTATTAGCGCTTATTTTTTCCCCTTTAAAAAAATAAGTATTTATTTAAAAATAAGTTTTTACGTATCCCCAAAAATGCTTTAATTAAGGGCAGCGCCATCCAGGGACAAATGGAAAAATCTTTATAAGACAGTCGAAACGATTACGGATCCGATCGCATATTCGAGCCCCGTCGATGCCGATCAACCGGTAGTTGGAAGAATTCATCCGCTCCGTTTCGATACCGAATACGTATTCGAATTTACGGACTGATTCCGGAATATACGGATCCGTTTAATATTCGGATTCAACGAAAATTTGGATACGTATTCTTACATCACTATCAGAGACCCCAAAAACAAAAATATCATGGTCAAGTCTTTTGGACCTTCAACTTTTTTGTGGGGCTGTGTTTATTTTTGAAAATGAAAAATATTTGGCGATGCTGCAGCTCTTATTAAAAAGCTGTCACTGTATGTAACGCAGATATGTGCCAGATAGCGCCTGCGCTCCAAACAGAGTATGGCACAGTAAGAAGAGGACCGGTTAGTAATAACTATTTTTTCACCCCTCTAGCTCTCGGACTATAAGGCCAAATATTCGCATTATTTATCTGGAAATATTTGCAGTACATCTTTATTAACACTTAAGATCTGGTACTGTAAAATTTTGCTTATGTGATTTGGGACAATTTATTGATTTATATAAAGGTAATATTGTTTGATTAATATCTTTTTTTAATACTATTTGAGCTAATTTAAATCACTACACTAGTATAATTTGTGTATGTAGGTATAATTCAATTAAACTTACATGTTTTTAATAAATTAAAGTTGTCATTTTCACAAAATAAATTACACCTTTCATCCTAAATTATGGCTTAACATGTTAATATAAATATGTACAAAAATAAATGTAAAAACTATTTAAGGCTTTTTTAAAAACCCTTTTTTGTTCTTATTGGGAGTAGGGAGTCCTTGGCGTAGGTAAACAATGTTAGAAGTCCTGATTTTTTATTCCTTTTTGACAAATAGTTGGATACTACATCAATATCTGAAATAAATTATTATTGTTAGTAATATGTTCTTTCTACTGATCTCAAAAACTATAAAAAATTAATTAAAAATACATATAAAGAGAGAATTGTCTTAAGCTTCGACAATACTAATAAATGTTTTAAAAATATTAGGGTCACTAAGTTTTGGTCTTGTTATTTCATGCAGCAGGAGTTTCAAACTTCAAGCATATAAATGCTAGAGGCAGCCGTACGAACACGCATGCGAGAGAGAAAGAATAAGTGTATAAACTTTCTTTCTCGCTCCATCTGTGACTGATCGGCAGGAAGGGGTATATATCCGACCAATCAGCACATGGAGCTAGAGGTAAAGGTTATAAACATATTCTTCTTTATCACGCGCAAGGCAAGGCTGCCTCTAGTAGGTATATGCTCGAAGGTTTCAAATGTTGACTGAATGCATTGTAGACCAACAAAAAGGATCAATATAAGACCAAAAATATATCATCCCACCAAGACATACAAAGCAGACTTTGCATTTTTTAAAAGAAGGCACTTGTACAGTGTAATACTTCAAGAGTGTTAAAAACATGCACATGTAGGTTTTTCTTATATCCTAATACTGCATTTAGCCTCTCCATAATTAAATATACTAAAAATAGACAATAAAAAATATGACAAAGGATTATCATACCATACCTGATCTATCCGTCGGGGGGTAAAACATTATCATTTGCTGACAGAGACACAAATATGCAAATGGCACTAACCAGAGGTAAAGGGTGAAGTAAGCGATCACCTAAAATATAATAATACTACCAATATACTTAACAATACTTGATTAAGGTTTTAATAAAAAAAACCCAAATTATTGAATTTTTGAAAATATTACATCTCTTCTCAAATAGTGTCATGACTCAAAAAGCAAAGTATCAAGAACTCAAGTGGTTTGAAATTAGTTCTAACAGTTTTTGTGTTTTAAATCAGAAATCACAATATCCCAAATCTAACCTTTAAGCAATCATCAAAGGTTTTTGAAGCTTTATTAAAGATGTTAACTATTCTGAAAACCAAAAAAACATTTTTTTTTAGTTGACACAGTTGTGATAAAAAAATTATGAAACTGTGGCATAAAAAGAAAAAAGAAATAAAAAATTAACGAATTATTGTTTATTAAGAGCAATCTTAGCAGTCACAAATACAGTAAAGCGCAGAGGACTGCGAACATAGGACAATCCTGGAGCATTTTGGATGTACCTAAAAACGCGCACGCATTGCTTATCGATAATAATTTTCGGTAAACAAATTCATAAGACGCGCGTCGGCCGCGCATCAACTCAATACGTTTATTCCTGAAATAATTCTTTACTATCGAACGCTCGACAGCTAAAGTTTTACTGTGTCGATTATTTGCGCCCAAAAAATTTTTTTTTAATAAAATAATAATTATTAATAATGGATGTTTACGAACTGGAAGAAAAATTAAAATTTATTAAATGGATACCGTGAAAATCCTGTTGGGGGAATTAGGGAATTATTTATTAATTTATTTCAACCAGGCCGACTCCACGATTTCCACTATTCACCGGTATTAAAAACCTTCTGACTTTTTTTGTTATCTCCAAAAAACACAAACATGATAGTGTCCCAGAAGAAAACAACGAAAGGAAAATGAAGGAAATTATGGTAGTGGCAAGTGTTATTAAAAATCCTACAATTTTCATTAATACAATTGCAAAACAGGTTAATTTGAGCAGAAGATCAGTGGGTAGAGTGCTGAGAAAAAATGGATACCGATCCTACAAAGTAAGAAAACCTATGAAATTTTCTCTGTATCATTTTAGACGAATGCAATTTTGTGAAATTAATGGAAATGGAAAATAAAATGATTTTTTTTTCTTGGGTCACGTAAAATCACAAATTTATGGTTTCCAGGAGAATAGGGTTAATCTACAAGAATTGCAATTATAAATTGAAAATTCTTTTGGAAACCCTCAGCATTCTAGCAAAAAATGTCAGAAGGCGTTTTATGACAATCTTGGTTATTGTTTGGCTCAAAAAGGTTTTTATTTGAGCATCTTGATAACTTCAAAGAGTTTTTTTTTTTTATTCTGTGAATGCACATTAATTTTTTTTTTTTAAGAAATCTTCATTCCATTATTTATTTGGGAAAAATTATATTATTTTATTAGGAAAAACTGTTTGGTTCTTAAGACCATAGCAAACGTTGCGGCCCCGTAAGCAACTAATTTTAAATTTATGGCTGATAAGAAATCCGATCGAAGTCGGTTGACGCTAGCTAGCTCCTGCTACTTGCCTATAAACACTGCATCCTCTTACTAAAAATAAAAATGTAGTACAGAACTAAACTGGGCAGATAATTCTTCCGGATTTATCACCGCACTCCCCACCAGTCCCAACCAAAAAAGAACCACGGAGGAAACGAGACGGAAATTGAAATACAAGCCACAAAATTATTATTGGTATTTTAGAATTGGGACATCCAAAATCGCCCGGGGGCCTCCTATGTTCCCCAGTACGGTGCGCTTTACTGTATAATACCTAGTTCAAAAATACTACAGGAACTTAAAAAATTACATCCCAGCATGTCCACTTTCATCGAGCAAATTTATAGATTGTTTTAAATCAAGTAATTACACATAGTGTTAATAGGGAAACCAGCTGCATGGGGTTTTTTAGGCTTAAGCCTTCATGGACTGTCCGAAATCAAAAAAACTCGTCAAACAAAACTTTATAAAAAATTTAGCTGACAAACTCAATACACAACCCAATATGTGATACTGGATATGTTTGGCATGTCGCTTATTTTGGTTAACATTATAATGACACTAGTTTTTCTCAGGCACAAACGCTTAAAATTTAAAAATAAAATTTTCTGAGATAGGAATTTTTTATTATTGGGAAAATAATGGTACAATAAAAACGTTTTTTTAAAATTTTTTTTAGTTATGATCAAGGAAGTATCCATACACCTTGTAAAGGAAGCCCAATGCTATGGCCCATTCAATCAAAAAATGTCCAGCCCGGGTAACATACCCGGCATTTTTACTTTAGGTTGGTATTTCTTATATTTAAGTTAGGTGCTTCTTTTGAGACGTAACGTTAGGTGACCGAATAAATAATAATATATCAATTATGAATAATAGAAAATGAAAATTTCATAGGAAATAGCAGTGAGAAAAGTAAGGCAATCCTACCTTTTAGATGATTTCCACAATGTTTGTGTATTTCTGTGGATTATTAAAAAGAAATAAGGTTTACATTTAGGTAAATTTTAATATATACAGGTCCCTCTAATTGAATAAAAGAAAGTACAATTTTATGTTAAAGTTCCTTTTTAATTTTTCTGTATTTGTTTAAAGAAATTGATTTTTTGGGTTTTTTAAACTTACATTATTAACTTTTTAAGCTCGACATACTGTAGACACATAATATTTAACGGTTACTGTTACAATGGATACCTAGGGACCAAAGGATACTAAACATTTTAGCCACTGTTATTCTGTCTCATGGTGTTTTTTTTATTAGTGAAAACTATATGCCTAAAAAGCAGTTATAAAAAATTTTTACTTTTTAATGTACAACCACAATCTTAGGATTAGATTAAACTTTCCCCTTTTTTTTTTCACAAAATTGGTGATAAGTACATGGGGAAAATATCATAAAATGTTTGAAATTTATTTTTTTAAAATTGTGTTTTTATTTATTTACAAAGATTTTTTGGGAAAAATACAAAACACCCAAAAATATCGACCATTTAAATAGAAAGGCTGTAAAGTGGCGCCACCTATTCTTTCCATATTATATCAGATAATATAAAATCCCATATTACACAATAATTTTAAATATTCTATGGTAGTATCATTTAATAACCAACAATTTTTGAAAAAAATAAAAAAAACAGTGAATGCTTGAATTTGACATTTGATGATCAACTTTATAGATAGTAACAAAGAATTATGGAAACCCGGCTCTGACCTACTATTCATTGCGCAAACTCCCGCGGGGCCAACCCCCGATTCCCGCTCCCTTTGGCACGCCTGGACAATTTTGTTCTACAGTATTGGGCTTCCATACACCTTTAAACTTCCTTGGTTATGATGCTATTTGAGTGGAGGTAAAAGTTATATCTCTTTAAATTTTTCTAAGCTATAAAAACAAGTAACCTCTTTTTGTAGAATCTGTTAGGGGCCATTCATTAATTACGTAAGGATGATTTTGAAAATTTTTGACCCCAACCCCCACCTCAATGTAAGGGTACAAAAGATTTCTCAAACCCTCCTCCCTACCTCTTCTTATGTAAGATTTAATCTCGTTTTTCTGAATAAGAAAATGTTGTTAGAAAAGGATAAGTTACACCAAAACTCACAGTTTGAAGTAAATCAAAGATTTTTATTTTTTACCAGATAATTTAGGTTATACCCTTTCATTGCTATTAGATATAGATTATCTTTATATTATTATTAGACAACTAGCTAGTCGTTGAGATATTATTATTATAATTAAGTCAGTTTTTTAATATTCCTAAAGTAAGCAAACATATATCAGTTAAGCAACCCATAAACGAATAACATTTTTAAAATATTGATCAACTAGTTTTAAATTAGTCCTAAAGAAATTTCAACTTGTAAATATTATGGGTTATTCTCCTTTCAGCCCAGATACGGGCATGTATAGATTTTCTTAACCCCCCTCCCCCTCGGGTCCCTTATGAAATTAATGAATGACACCTTAGGATAGATTGTAAAAGAAATATTTTATTTTTGCTAATTCATTATCAACATCTTCTCGTTTTAGGTACAACTTATTAAATTTTATTAGCAAATTTTGCATATCCAATAATCCATTACACATAGATAAAAGGTCATATTAAGTTAAAGGACAACTAAAATTATATTCTATACTTGGTAATTTTAGAAATTCTACCAAAGCCTTGAAGGTGTTTTAAAAGAGCATACCTACTTAAATAAGATAATAATAAGTAATAAAGTACTTAGGAGAGTGGAGCAAATTATAAACAAGACTTTTATTTTTGCGTGCATAAATATCACAAGAGTGGGTGAACACTTTTTTTTTTAAATTGATTTGACAGTTGATAAAACTATAATTACTAATCTCTAGACGGTAAAAAGGTATACTCACCTCAGAGAATGGATGATATGTGGATGTAAAGTAACTAAATGCTAGATAATGATTTACAACGACAAATATCACACCAAAAACAAAAAAGGGAGATGAAAAAGCGACAAATGGAAAGTTCGATAATATCACAAAATGGCATACTTGTGCCAACAATCCACAAACAATTAATGTGGTTGGGAAACTCTCAAAAAGCCATAGACACACGTGCAAAATCGTAATTATCTGGAAAAAGAAAAAATATATTAGAAAGTAATAACAGCAATCTTATATTTTGCTGCTAGTTACGACGCAAAAATTAACATTATTATTATTGTCAATATAACTTACTACATTCATCCACCAAATAATTTTCTTAGCATAGCTAGTGTATTCCTCCACTAATTCTGCAAGGTAGTAAAGTCCAGCAGCTACAAAAAATGAAATATTAAAAAACATTACTTATGTCGTTTTTTACTTGAAGAATTATACTTACCTATCGATATAGTAATAAAAATTACTTGTACCAATATCGCTAAATAGCATATTAAAGTTAAAAACCACATTTTAGGACAAATGTTTTTGTTTTCGTCGCATTTGTGACTTTTTGAGGTTAAGGGTTAAGAAGTAAACTTCAAAATTTGACCTTAACGATTTTAGAAATGAGCAAAATCGATTAAAGTAATAAAAACTTCCATGTAATATTAGTCATACACTTCGTGCACATACCTGCCTAGAGCCGCCAGGCCGTGCAAACAGTAGTGCGAGAGAGAATGCCAATACGTCTAATCCTTTTCCTCGCTTATTGGTCGGTGGGGTATGTATCCTTCCCCGCCTACCGTAGCGAGAAAGAGAGGGATTAGAGTTATTGGCGCTTTTTCTCTGGCACTCCTAAAGGCACGGCCGAGCGGCAAGGTTTTTATATTCAAACTTTTAAAACTATGATAATTTAATAAATGTAGAAAAACCAATGCTTTTCACAAATAAAAGATTTTTTATTGCTTGTGGGTTATTTTAAATTTTCTCACATTGCTTTTCTTTAAGGCATTGCCAACTCGGTACAAGGGTAGTAAACTTACTCGATATACTGTAGGATATTTTCGCGACTTACCGTTTTTAACTACTGGTTGATAGCGGGTTTTTTCCCCCACCATTCTAACCGTGTTTAACCAGCCTATCCTCCAAAACGAAACGGTTTACGTATGTCAACTTACACTAATGGTTTAATACACTTTTAGTTTAAATTTAAATGTAAGGTCTTTGGAGAGTTAAGAAATAAGTCGAACAGATAATATATAAACCAAATTTTTTTATTTAATAAGATATTAGCTGTTTCAAGTCAACTATAATAATAAATTTTCCTTTATGATTGTAATATAACTGTATTAATTCATCCATTTGGGAATTAACTAAAAACCAAAAAGAATCTGCAATCCAAATAGTTGTTATAACAATAGCAAAAACATCACAAAAAACCAAAACAATAGAAAAGCCGCGAATCCTCCATTATTTTAAATTTAAATTTGACATAACCATTATTAACGCTCCTCCTGACCAGTGGCGATAGCGGTAGATACGGGGACAAAGTAATGACGTAGATACTGATGACAGAACACCTTCCCCCCTACGTTACCGTTTCCCGCGAAAATAAACCGGATGTTAACTGTCCAACAATGTTAAACGGGTATCGAAAATTTGATGTATCATGCCTCGAAGAGGCTGAGCGAACCAACATTGTTTCTGAACATATACCTGCAAAGAGGCATCTTGCTGCCAGTCGTGAAAGGGAAAAAAGCATCAATAAATCTAACCCCTTTTTTCTCTATATACCCTTATTGAACCTTCACCGTCGAATGTGTTTTGTTGTTTAAGTTATGTGCAAATCTTGCTGTATTTAAAATTGAATGTATACAATTCCAGTTTTACAAATGTTTTAATTTTTAGAAACCCCTTTAAAGGTAGGCATTTACTGGCATTGGATGGAGACACGCATCGCAGAGGTTTTTTTTGTATCCCCGCGTTAACTGCAGGGAAATCGGAATCGGCCTCGGTACCCCCCTTTCTTATCTAACTAGCTGATTTTGCAAGAAGTGAAACGGTTGTCACTTAATAAAAAAAAAGATGTCTATACTTTGTTTATTATCTGAGAAGAGAAAAAAAAAAATAATCTGGATGTATAATATAACTGTAAAAAGACAAAGGTTGGGAAAAAATTTTTATTTTTTTTTGTGATTTAGTTCAAGATGATATATTTTTTAAGATTTTCGAATGTTACATGATAGATTTTAAATACTTCTAAATATATTAAGACCACAGTTATCAAAAAAATTTAACATTTAACATCTGTAAAGCTAGCTTTTCATCTGACAAAAAGAGACTTAAGAAATAAAATAATAACCAATAATGTTCATAATCTCGTCAAAAACTAACAAAAAATAAATTTGGTTTTTTAAAATTAAAATCTCGAAATGAAAATGTCAATTCCAAAAAGTTTACACGAGCGTTAAATCCCATTATCTTAAAATTGATGTAAAAAATACGCTTTCAATTGTGTTTTTACGACAATTAAAAATGTGGTTTATCCTTTTAGTTAATCAGCTTTTGGCCGTTCCAAAACCGAAATTTTATTCCCCAAATATTACCAATTTTAATTTTCCGACTTGCAAACCATAAAAAAGAACTTTCTTAATGTTGCTAAACGATGGAAAATAATTTACCATTTATGTTTGTTTTTTTTTTAAATTTTTTAAACCAACTACTGTGTAAAAAAAAGAAAAAGGATAATTTCCAAAGTCCTAAAAAAGGCAGCATACTATTAGCAAAATTAAATCTTTAATGCTAGTCTCTCACTCATTTGTCAATGAACTTCTAACAAAATACCACCAAGAAACTTTTTTTTTAATTTCTGCCTAGGTTTAGAAGTTGTTGGGTGAAACCGAGAAGAAAAAACTTTGGGGTACAATTTTTTTTTCGAAACCCCGGAAGATGAAGAGTTTGTAGAAAGTTTGATAAAAACCATTTAATATGAAAGCCAGGAATTATATGATGAACTGAAACCTGACCCAAATCCATTTTAAGAGAACTAGTATCAGTTGAAAGAAAAGGCCTAGCAATATATAAAATGGCAAGTGGTTGTGAGTACAGAGTTGTTGGCAATGTTTTCGGATAAAAAAGTACTGGAATAAAGGGAAAACTTTAACACGGGCGTGTTAAACGTGGTAACACACGTCAAAAAAACGAAACGATATGCCGGACACATCTCATGTTGTGATAAAACGGGGATGCTGACATTTCGATGGTTTTTTTCATGTGAAGATAAAGGTGTTTTTTTAAATGCCGCTTTTTTTTTTTCTATTTTCAATGGTAGACCACTCCCCAAAAAATGGATTTTTTGGGGAAAGAAAAGGAAATGATAGCCTTCTGCGGCATTGTTCGCGTTACAGACCGAATCGGGGGGTATTGGGTTCATCCCCAAAAACCAACGTAGGCGCGAGTTTGGTGAATTTCATGTTTGTGGCCCAAAATCTCCATTGACGATGAAAGGTGAAAAAGTACATAAGGAACTTTTGTACTTCTTCAATTTAATTTTTTTTTTCCCTAATTGCAAGTAAGGGGGAACTAAATACGAGCTGATGCAATAACATCTACGAAAATCTGGCCATCGGATATTGAAAAAACACGTTATGACGGGGTTTAAGGTTTTCGGTCTTTAACAACACATCATAACAAATGTACGGCTCTATTTAAAATAACGTGATAGATATTTCTAAACCGTGTTAACACGTGTTAAAGGCACGGGTTTAAAAATGTGTCCGTACCTTAAGTGTTTGTATCAGTTTTTAATGCTGTTAATAAAATATTACGGCCAAAGTACATTCAAATACCCAATACTCCAGAGGTGGAAGAAATAGCAAATAAAATTTAAAAAAAAAAAAAAAACAGGAATGGTGCAGATTTATTAATTTAATTATTAAACGCTTTTTTTAATATTTTTAAACCTTAAAATATTTTTAAAAAAAAAAAACAAAGAATTTTTTTTTTTAAGGTTAAAAAAACATAAACACTTATATGAAGGAAAAGGCAACCCCGGTTGGTTGGTAGCACTGATAGATAATACACGAGGTTAAACCGGTTTAAACTGGATAATAAAATTTTGGGTTTTTTAATTAATTCGATTTTTTTTTTTTAAAACGTTTTGGGGGTTTTTAACATGCGATTTAGTTAAATTTGTATTTCTTTAATGCGCATTAGCGAGGTTTTTAAACTAGGTAAATGTTTGGGACTTGTCGGTAATCGCATTATCAACATCGGCATTTCGGTATCTAGTCGAGGAAACGTGGCACGAAAATATCAGGGGATTTTTGCAGTAAGATGGATTTGAATGCAGATTTTTGCATTCAATTCGTATGAACGTCTACAAACTTTGTGAACAAATAAAATTAATGGGAAATGAAAAGCTGCTTTTCTGCGTTAAAAAAATGCTTTTCCCGAAATGTTTTTAAAGTTTGAAATTATTAAAAAGTTATAACTAGGTAAATAACGATAAGAATAGGCCCGAATTTGTTACTCGGAGTTTTCGAGGTTGCTGAACGCGAATATGATATTGACGGAGGCTGCGAGTACCTAGTGTATTCTAAGAATGGTGTAAACGTCGTTTTTTTGGAGTTTTGACAAATCTTACTAATATCGGTACAATTTCTCCGAGAAACAAAATTGGGCGAATATTGGGAGGAATTGTAGTAAAACTCCAAAAGACGAGACGACTTCTACACCATTCTTAGCGCACCAAGGTACTTCGAAGACCCTTGCCCAATATCAGTTTCCCTGTTTAGTGACCAAAAAACTCCTTGAGTAACAAAATTGGACTAATATTAGGAGAAATTGACGTAAGACCCCAGATGACGACGTATACACCATTTTTAGCGCGCACCAGGTACTTCGCAGGCCCTTGCCAATGCCATATTCGTGTACAGCGACCTCGAAAACTCCGGAGTAACAAATTTAGGCTCATTTTCGTCATTATTTACCTAGTTATAAATTTTTTAAAATTGTATACTTTTAAATAAATTTCGAAAATACCATTTTTCTATTGTACAAAGGCAGTTTTTTATTTCCCATTAAATTTAAAATTTTTTCACAAAGTTTGTAGACAACGAATCGAATGCAAAAAACCGCATTCAAATCCATCTTACTGCACAAAAATCCCTCGGGCATTTCTTCGTTTCCTCGACTAATCCAACAGATTTTGATTTTTCTTCGGAATCTCGAAAGTGCAATCTGTCCTATGCCGATCAGTAAACGCAGTCCTTTTTAATACCTACCGTCCGTCCGATGCCGGCAAGTGGTCGCCAACCTTAAGGCTGGATCCACACTATAAGGTCGATCACGGTTCGTTCGCGGTCCGATCTTGGACTGATAAAATATTATTAAATGAAAAACAATGTGTGCATTCATACTATCGTAACAGTCAAGTTCCGGTCGAATCCCATTCCAGTAGAATAGTCTTGAAGAAATTTTGTTTGAGCGAGATCGAACTTTTCACGACAAGTATCGATAGTATGAATGTTTTTTGTTTCCCCGGGTTTAGTAAGCTACTAACCGTTGGGAAACGACAATTCCATCAAATATAATTAATTTTTTATTTTAAAGATTTATTAAAATTTCTATTGATTAATTGAAAAAAATTATTAGTTACCTCAAACATACAATAAATTTTCTTCGTGAAGAAATCGAAATTTTCCTCTTTTAACTATTTTTGGAGTAATTTTCTTTAAAATCATTTCAAACGTACTCCAATCAATTCGACAGTATTGTAAAAAATTTTCTTCATCATTAATTGAATGAGTAGTATTCTCTTTCCGTTTTTTGTTGCAGTAAACTTGGATGGGCCCACATTCTTCCCCGTGTTTCATGTTTTTTTCTTGCGTTGATAATATTATCTTCTTCATCGGGAATAAAATATATAACAGCTAATTCTTTAATCGAAAAGTTCAGGGACATTTTTCGGCCGCGAATATTACACGCAATTAAATACTTTTACGTTTATTTTATTAATTATGAGCCAAATACATCTGACTTTGATAATTAACGGTTCAAGATTGAATCGTGAACTGAGTCAGATTGTGAACATGATTCCAAACCGAGATCGGACCGCGAACGAACCGTGATCGACCTTATAGTGTGGATCCGGCCTAACGCCTCCCATCTCTATCTCATGTCTTTCCGTCAAACAGTTGCTAGGCAACGAGTAGTAGTATACAATTTAAACTTCCTTATGAATTTAAATTCAACATAAAAGTTTTGAGTGCCTATTTACATTTTGTAAAACAAATTGGGTAGTTTTCGGTTTTAATCAAAAACTCTAAAATATCAACGA
>JAHBCN010013772.1:0-23687 GCA_019359885.1 Listronotus oregonensis
AGCCTTTATCTCTTAGCCGGGGGACTGGAAATGAAATTTGACATGGGTACAACTTTTCGTCTCTTTAAAAAAACCCAATAATATTTTCTTTAGAATAATTGGGGGGCCAATATTACCACTTCAAAATTTAATGGATTTATTCCCGCCGAGGCCACCCGATATACAGATCGGCCTGAAATTCATGCCTATCCAAATTTTTTATGGTATAAACGCGATGTACCCCTGGGGAAACTAATTAGGTGGTATAAATTCATTTTATTAAAACATTTTATACAGGGTAATGAAAACGAAAAAGGGTTTCCATATCTATGGTTGGGGTGGAAAAATCACTCGGACCCTCGATTTTTTTTCGAGGGAGCCCAAATTTTTGGGTTATTTTTAACTCTGTCACTTCAACCCCTAATGAGATTCACTTATAAATTCTTAAAGGGGAAAGGGGGATCGACTGATACCTCTTTTTAAAGATCATCGAATCTTTCTTTCAACGCTTCTTAGTTTTTTCAATTTGATGCAGTACCTAGTTTTCAAGAAAATACGTTTTATAAACATAATCAGCCTATAATCGAAAGTAACGTTCTTTTAATTATTGTTAGTAATATTTTTTATTTAGTATTTTTGTTTTTAAATCCTGTCCTATCCAACTTAAAAAGTAAGGAAGCATTAAATGTCACTTTTTTATCGCTCAAAAAGATGCGGATACTGTTTACTTACGCTTTAAAATTATAAAAGTATTGTCAATGTCTTGTTAAGATTCTTATCAGTCCAAGGTTAGCAGTTATTTCTGCTAAAAAATTCGATCAAGGAAGTTTAAAAGTGTATGGAAGCCCAATACTGTAGAACAAAATTGTCCAGGCTGCAGGGCAGGGGAAAGGGGGGTTGCCCCGGAGTTTCCAATGAATACTAGGTCAGAGCTGGTCTTCCATAATTCTTTGTTACTATCTATAAAGTTGACATCATCAAATGTCAAATTCAGGCATTCACATTTTTTTAATTTTTCGCACAAAATTGTTGGTTTTTAACATCCCCTGAATTTTTAAAAATTATTGTGTAATATTGGTTTTATATCGTCTGATATAATATGGAAAGAAGCTTTCATTTAAATGATCGATATTTTTGTAGTTTTGTTTTTTCCAAAAAAATCTTTGTAAATAAATAAAAACAAGTTTTTTTTAAAAACATTTCAAACATTGTATGATAGTTTCATGCTTATCCCCAAATTTTTGTGATAAAAAGGGGGGAATAGTGTAAAAAAGTTTAATCTTTCCTAAGATTCTGGTTGTACTTTAAAAAAGTGAAAATTTTTATAACTGCTTTTTAGGCATATACTTTTGACTAATATCAAACATTCATGAGACAGAATAACGTGTTTAAAAAATGTTTAGTTACCTTTGGTACCTAGGATCCATTGTAACAGTACCCTTAAATATTATGTGTCTAAATTTTCAGCTTAAATAGTTGGTAATGAAGTTTAAAAACCCAAAAAAATCAAATTTCTTTTAAACAAATACAGAAAAGGAAAAAAGGAACTTTAGATAAAATTGTACTTTCTTTCATTCAATTAGAGGGACCTGTATTATTAAAATTTGCCTGGTCTAAATTAATAATTTTAACCTTTAAAAGGGAAATTTCTTAATTATTAAATAAATAAAAGTACCTAAATTAAACCTTATTTTTTTTTAATAATCCACAGAAATACACAAACATTGTGGAAATCATCAAAAAGGTGTTAAGATTGCCTTATTTTTTAAAAATCTATTTCCTATAAAATTTTCATTATTTTTTTATTCATAATTGATATATTATTTTTTTTTGGTTCCCTAACGTTACGTCTCATGAAGCCCTAATTTAAATATAAGAAATACTTACCTAAAGTAAAAATCCGGTATGTTACCCTTGGATTTGCAAGACAAAACCATACAACCTCTATTCATTTTGTTGCGATATTATAAGTAACAAACAATAAACACAAAAATTTTAGTCACAATTTAATAAACACTAATCACTAAAATAAGAAGGTTTTTTTCAATCCAAAAAATTCTGCAACCACAAAAAATAGGACTACAAAAGCAAAAAAAATCGGCAAAAAAACCACAACGAAATTGACGAATGATGAGACGACGACGGGTTTACATACAGCGCGGATATAGGTAGTTTCATCGCGCAGGGGCGTCCTTGCACCCGAAACCTTAGACAACCCAAGACCATTACCTCTATAAAGTATAATGTGTTGCCTAACTACACACTGATTTATCGGTTGAATGGGGGCACATTAAAATTTCGGGGAAATTTTTTATTGCGCAGAATTGGGGGGGAACTTTGACAATTATTTTCTACTGGGCTGGGCATTTTTGATCGAAAGGGGCCCTAGCATTGGCTTCCCTACACCTTTAAATTTTTGAATTCGATGTTGTGTAAAAAATTTTAAATAATGAGATTTTTTCTTTTTTTTGGGGAATTTTTCATTCAATTTTCTAAATTTAGTATCTCACAGAATTTTTTCTGTGATTTCTTATAATCTTTTTTTTTGCTTTCAATGAGTTATCAACGGGGGAAAGAGTATGTTTTAACTTTATTAGAAAACGGGAGGTGCGCTAATGGTACAGCACAGTTATTTAATGAACTAAATCCGATAACATCTCAACCGGGAAAACGTTATTGAACTGTAAAGTTTTGGGGGACGGATCTGTGGTAAATCGAAAACGAATCGCTCCTAATCGAGTATGGGAAAAGAAGCAATGTAAATTTCTGTTTTGTGACACGTCAATATCATCCCACGTTAAGTACCAGGCAATTACCTACTTTGGGGCATATGCCTTTACGCTTAAAAATTTTTAAAAACCCAAAACCCCCCTCTAAAAAACCCCTCTTGTGCAAGTTTAAAAAAAAGATGACTTTGATAGCTGTAAATTTTGCGAGATAATAAAACGGACAATAAATAACCCGAACTTGTTTTCAACATTTGTTTTCAGATGGTGTTCGTTTTTTTGAACGGGATGTTAATCTCATAATTTCGGTTTATCTGACGAAAACCCGCACTTATTCCTGAAAATCACACTCAACATCCTAAGAAATTAAATGTCTGGGCGGGGAATTTTTGGCGATTGTGTTGTTGGCCCCTTTTTATTACCAGAAAATCTAACAGGCGAATGTACTTGCAATTGTTAGAAGACACTGTCGACCCCTATTGACAAAATTTTGAACATGATGCCCGTTACGTGGAAAGTTGACATTCGTAATTCTGGGCTATTACGTACAAAAGTGAAAGAGATAGATATGGAAGAGGAGTTACTTCATTAGTGTTACGTCCGAAATCAGGCGTTTCCTTTAAATTATTTTTATAACCGAGTATTTATCTTAAGTGTATATTAAAAATCAAGTGTGATGTGATGTGATGTGTGTGATTTATTACTTAGCAGAGAAGATCATTGAAGTTAGCAGTCAAGATCATTGGAGTCGTTTTAATGAATAGGTAAGTTTGTAAAGAAAGTACACTGTTGATATAAAATGGCGTGTTTTGTCATAATTTTAAATCTTTTTTTCGTGAAGATACATCTACAAGTCGTACCGGGCCTAAGGAAACATTAATTTTTGTAAAAAAAAAAGAAATAAGTAAACCTTTGTGTTGCATTTAATAAGAATTGGATTGTTATACTATTTTTTTATGGTTTTTGTAAGATAAGAGTACCAAAATCATTTTTTTTATTATGAAGTTTTGGAGTCCCTAGAAATATGTTTTTTTAATTTCCTTTTGTCTAGTCAGGGGCGGCTCTGGGATTTTCAAAAATTTTTTTATAAAAAAGTTAGACATCAAATATACCGGGTGAACGAAATCACTACAAAGCCCTTTATTTTCTTGAATGAAAACCTATGGCTTTCAAATTTTAGGATGACATATTATATCATAAGATGTCGATTTTGGATATTATAACATGTGCCTATCAATTCCGGTTTAACCGGAAACGACATCAATTTTGATTTTTTTAATGGAACATCCTGTATATTTTTTGGAATTTGGATTAAACGAATTATTTCTGATACAATATCTATATTATATCCTATACCTATCTCTGCTTGTTTTTGGGAAAATAGCAATTAAATATGTCCAAACTACCGCACATTATGCAGTTTTGTAGGAAAACAAATAAATGCTATAAAAATTTATGTTTAATTTAATTTATCCTAAAGACTCTATCTGTGGAGGTCATAAAAATACTTCCGGTTTTAAGGAAGTGCTGAAAATTGACTTTTCTAATATTGTTAGTTCAAAGATTTTAATGCAACACCCTGTATGTTTTTTTAAATTTGGATTCTACGGGTCATTCCTGATGTAAAATCTGTATTATATCCTATACCTATCTTTGTTGGTTTTTGAGAAAATGGCGATTGAAATGTTCAAACGACTGCACATTATGCAGTTATAGGGTAAAACAATTTTCTCAAAAACTAACAAAGATAGGTATAGGATATAATACAGACTTAATATCAGGAATGACCCGTAGAATCCAAATTTTAAAAAATATACAGGGTGTTGCATTGAAATTTTTAAAGTAACAATATTAGAAAAGTCAATTTTCCAACTTTGGTAAAGCAAATGTTTTATTATGACCCCACAGATGAGTCTTCAGAAAAATTAAATTAAACATAATCATTTTTATACATTTATTTGTTTTCCTAAAATGCATAATGTGCGGTTTTTACATCTTCAATCGCCCTTTCTCAAAAACAAGCAGAGATAGGTAAAGGATATAGTATAATAATAATAATATTTTTATTTCAAAATTGCTACAAGATAAACAAAGTGAAATAACGTCAATTAAAACAAAAGAATACATTATAAATTTCTAAGAAATACACACACAAGACTACAGTTACATGTTTAAATAATCATCTATATGGTATGGTTCTAGCTGTACTAACAATTTTTTAACTTCTTTTTTAAATAGTCTTTCACTTTCCAGTCTTTTAATTCGTGTAGGTAATTTATTAAACAATTTAATACACATCTTTTAGTTATTTGAAGTCGGTGCATTGGATAATTTAGATTTTCTACTCTTGTATTATAATTATGGAATACTTCAATCCCAAATAGACTTTTATTTTTAAAGAAACACATTAAACACTCATAAACATAAATTGCATAAACAGTCATTATCCCTAAACTTTTAAAATCTGACCTGCAAGAATCAATAAAGCCCATTTTTGTTATTATTCGCACTGCTCTTTTTTGAACAACAAAAGTATTTTGAATCATGCTATCTCTACCCCAAAATATTATTCCATACTTAAGAACTGATTCAAAATTTGCCAGGTATACTTTTTGAAGTGTTTGATTGTTCATATTTTCCCCAATGACTTGCAATCCATAGAAAATTAAATTAAGTTTTTTTATTAAATTACTAAGGTGATAAGACCAGTCTAAGAACTCATTCAGATAAATTCACAAAAATTTAGAATTTTCTGATACTTCAATTTTATCCCGATTGTTAACTTCAAAAAAATCCATTTTTTCTGTTTTAGATTTTTTTTCAAAAAGAATTAATATTTGTTTTTTAGAATTTAATATCAAATCATTTTTTATGAACCATTCCGTAATTTTTTTTAAATTTAAAATTTTGGCTATCAGTTCTTAACTCAGCTATATTTTGTCCTCCTATTATTAAATTTGTATCGTCTGCAAAACAAATTGATTATTTGATTTTCTTTATTTGCTACGGAGTACAGGTCATTGGTGAACACGATAAACAATATTGGTCCTAAGCTGCTTCCTTGTGGAATTCCGGGTTTGTTTGAAAAGGGAAGTCCGAAGTATGACACTTTCCACTGCTCTTAATGCCTACCATTTTTTTGTTATTTAAATAAGACGAAAACCATTGTAAGGCACCCCTATTCTATAACGTTTTTTTTTTTAAAAGGGCTTTCTATTTAAAGGGTCATACCCCTTACTTAAGTCAATAAAAATTTAAAAGGGGTTTTATCTCGTTCTAAGATGCAAATTGCCAAAATCCATTTTTTTATAAACAAAGATTTTAAAGGTCCACCTGGTGACAAACGCACAAACCCATGACTTGACAACGGCCTAAACCCCCAACCTAATTTTTTCGCGCCAAAATTTAAAACGCATTTTCCCCAAGCCCCCTGATTTAAAAATAAATACGCATTTTGCCTAAGCCCCCTATTTGTAGTGAAATCTAATGGTGGCATGTAAACAAAACGTGGTTCCAAGTTTGGGGTTTTTTTTTAAAATTAAAAAATAAAAAAAATTTTTTTTAAAAATTGAAATCAGTATTTAAAAAATTTTAATATTTTTTAAAAAAATGTTTAAAATTAAAAATTTCGATAAATTTTTTTGTTTTAACTAGTTTTAATATCGGCGGGGGGTTAAAAAAATTTTTCCCAAAATTTTAAATTAAAAAAGCACATAGGAATTTGGGTTATATCTTTTTGGGGACATGTAAGATTGTATTTTTTTTTTTGGAACAAATTTGGGGGTTTTCCTTTTTGTTATTGTATTTTTTTAGGTACAAATTTGGGGGACTCTACTGTCAATGTTTTTACCATTTAAAATCGAACTTTGCATTGGACTTTAAATATTCTAGAGAAAAAAAAAAATTTAATTTTACAATCTATTTCTTTAAAAAGGGTACGCTTTAAAGCACCTGTACACAAATATTTCTTAATTTTCGTAAATTATTTGTTGGTAGGTATTGTCTTCAGGATATTAATTTTCAGTTTTTGCAGAATGGATCCACCCAGTTCAGAGCATCAAAAATATTATCCACTTGCTGGTGTTAGTTTAACAAGAAAATTTAGAGCTAGAACCTTCCAAATGCTGTTTGATGGAAATTAGTAGAGCGGCCTGTTGCGGAGTTTGGAGCTGCATTGAATGATGATGAATTGCCGCCAAATGGCTGATGAAGCTGTCAAAAACTTGCAAAAAGATTTCGAAAATGTGCAGGTTTCAACAAATGGATTTGCCTAAGCTTAACCTAACTGTGGCGATGAATCTTGTGAGACTCGTTTAGAGAGTAATGAAAATTTTATGGAATAAACAACCAATGATGATGACCCAGTGACCCGACCTATGATATTCTACATGAAGAAGAGCAAAATTCTTCCATTTCTAGATAAACAGTGAAGAAAATGACGACCTTGTGCTGAAACTGATGGTGAAGTACAAGAGGAAATGAAGTAATAATTGAAAGCAAAAGCAGAAGAAAGAGACGTCAAGTGAATCTAAATGAATGGAAAAAACTCCGAAAAACTTAAAAGGCAATCAGGACAACAATATTTAGGAAAACGGAAAAATGAAGGAAACTGGGACTGCAGATGGATCAAAAAAATGAAGAGTCGTGGGAGATAGTTGTAAATGTGACGAAAAAAGTAGCCTAAATTGCAAGGAACTAACAGAAGATGACAGGGGCCAAACTTTTTGACCCTTCTGGAAAGCTCTCGTGGTCTGAGAAGCAAATTTATGTTACTACACTGGTTAACAAATGCCCAACTAAAAGAGCTAGAAATCGAAGAAAACAAGAAGAGCCTCAAGACGAACATCAATAATACTCATACTTTCTTAATAAACAAAGTATCAGACTAAAGAAATTTGCAAAAAACAATGTTTCACAGTACTCTTCCGCATACAAAAAGAACAGTTGGCTATTGGCTTCTTGAAAAAAACATTGATAGTACCAAGGATGTTGCAGAACAAAAGAAAGTAATCCCAGGCGGTGAAAATAAGAAACAAAAGAGGGCCTAATTTCTTTTTAAATGACTTACAAGATGGAGTCACATTGCTGTAGAAAGTCTACTAATAAGCTTTATTTAGAGCCAATTTGGACCTCCAAATTAGAGCTTTATGCGAACTTTATAAAAACGAATGGTGCAACAAGAACAACTTAGTACCATTATCCAGAGCACACTGCACAACATGATTGAAAGATCAAACATTGCATTATTTTAAAAAAAGATGAATGCGACAAGTGTGTAGTCTTTTTAAAACGAAATATCAGCAAAGATATATTTGAAGAACATCAAGTCAAAAAAGAGAAACTACGGAATAGAAAAACAAAAGACAAAAGAAGCGAAAGTTGCTAATGCTTAACCACAGTGGATCTACCAGTCTGTGTTATTATGCCCGAAGTCAATGTCTCACTCCCTATATTACAAGACAAAACTAGTTGTCCACAACTTTACAATCATACAATCTTAAAACCAAGGATCGGTATTGCTACATTTGGCACGAGGACAAGAGGGGACTGACAGCCAACATTTGCACATAATCTTGTTCAGCTTTTGTCAGAAACCATGTAATGCAGGAAAATGAAGCTCTAACCAAGATTATTTTTTATAGTGATGGATGCACTGTCAGAACAGGAATGCATTTAACTCTCAAGCACCCTTAGCCAACTTATCACAAGAATGTAAAACAACAATTGAGCAAAATATCTTGAAAAGGGACACACGCAAATGGAATGCGATGCCATGCCTCAAGTATAGAAAGGAAGCTTAAAAGAAAATTATTAACGTCCCAGCTGATTATGTAGAAGTATGCCAATCAGCACGTCTCAACCCAAAACCCTATATTGTCGAATACTAGACTACACATTTTTTAAAATTTGCGAAGAATGCAAGTTCTCTTAATTCCATAAGACCCGGAAGGACCACAGGAGATGCAGCTGTCACTGAGTATGAGATACAGCCCAGATGGCTCCATCATGTTTTAAAATTCGCCACTCAGAAGAATGGAAACCTTTGCCATGTCGACTGAATAAAAATAAAACTGTTACATCGTATGATGCCCTTCCCCAACTTTACGATGCACCTATGCAATTCAAAAGCAAAAATTTCAGCACTTTAATGGATTTAAAACTTTCTTTAAATAAAGACTATCATGCGTTCTACGACAATTTTTCCCACTTATAAAAAAATTTGAATATTATTATGTTAATACTGTGTTAAGTTCTAAAAATCCTAAATATAGTTATTCATTAGAAACTCACTGCTATTATTAATAAAATGTATTTTTTCAAAGTAGTTTATTTGTTTTTCTCTTAAACAATATTAGATCCTAAAATAGTCAAAAAGTAAATAATCAAATTGCCTATATCCATTAAATTGTAGTAAAAAAATAAAAACTGAAAAAAAATAAAAATAATGTTAACAATTTATTTATTTAAAAACAAGCATATGTCCTTTCTCAAAACATCTAATTATTGTTTTTATAAATTCAAAAATTGCGGTTTGTGTGGGATTTTCCTCTAAATACCCATGTTGACCTTTATTAAATAGTTTACACAAATTCATAAAATTAATTAACCTCTGCTATTGCTAATTCAAATATTTTTGAAAATCTGGTAATAAACTTATAGGTCTATAACTGTCTAAATCTTCAGGATTTCCTTTTTTGTATAAGGGTTTTATAAGTGCTACTTTTAATTTATCTGGAAAAATGCCATACTTAAAGGAATTGTTTATCAAAAAAGAAAGAACTTTACTTATTTTACAAGCTGCTAATTTAACAATACTAGTTGGAATTTCATCTATTCCTGAGCTATTTTTTATTTTTAATATCAGATGCTAATTATCGAACTTCTTTGGGCGTTACAGGTTCTAAAAACATTGATTTATCATTTTGCGGAATGTTGCAAGTGTGAGGAATTTTATCTACATTTTTCAACAAGTTTGGTATAACACTAATTAAAAAGTTATTATATTTATTCGCTATAAAATCTGCATTTCCCTCTAATCCGATATCATTATTGTTTGGCGATTTGCCAGTAGTTTCTGTGCAAATGGTCAACATACATTTCATTTTGTTATCTGATTTGGAAATTATGTTTTCAAGATTTTTTTATGTTATTTTAATAAAAAGTCATATTCTTTTTTTTTATCCTTATATAGATCTTTAAATTTATTATCAATTTTTGATAATGCTAATAAAACATCTAATTTTTGCTTACAACTTTTAATTTCTGGACTTTGAACATTTCGTTTTTCAAGAGTTTTTTCAAAGACTTTTCTTAGAGGAAAATGCTGATTAAAAATATTTGTAAATATGTACATAAAAATATTCCATTGTTTATTTACATATGACTTTTTTGTCTGATATACTTCTTCCCATTTTTGTTGATTTAGACTACTCAAAAAATTGTCTTGATATTTTTGAAAGAATGGTTTGTTAATAATATTTCTTCTATATAATGAGTCCTTAGCTAGTGTTTCTTTATTTTTTTACTGAACTACCTTTATTTAAATTTGCCTCACCAAAATATGACCCAAAATATGCTTTTCTTTTTTTAACGCAACGTTTTGTAAGAATATAGACACGGTCTGGTATTTATAGAACCACTAGGTACACGTGCTACAACTAGCGGCAAGCACAGCCATGTTAAAGTATACCCACGCTTCTTTGTCGAGGTCAATTGGGCTGATCGGAAAGCACTGACTTGTTTAACCATATCGGCGTGCTTTAAGGAAATTATGGCTTGCAACATAGAATAAAACCGCCATAGACTTGATGCGCTATATTTCCGTGAAAGATTTTCAAAATATGCTTAAATCACTAGTTGTGGATTTTATAAACGCACACTCTTTAGTTTAAGCGGTACCGAAGTACTGATTTCGAAAACTCAAATTTAAACGTATAGTTTTTACCATAACTAGACGTTTATAAAATCCACATATTAGTAATCTGAAGTTGAAACCACGAAGGAGATAATACCCGACCTTATTTAGAATATAAGCGATCGTTATTTTAGAGAACTACCTCTAGAACTTCGGAGCCTATTATAAATGAATATGTAAAAAGTGTTGGACCCAATATGATTCGTTCGAAAAACGAATTGAGCTACTAAGATTTGGTACTTTCTCAAAATGTTATTTCTATGGCTTAGCTTTTTGCTATCAAAATCATTAAATCTAATAGTACATATTAAAAAATCACAACACAAGCTGTTTATCAACTAATTCTTGGATAAAATTAAAGTAAGCACACTATTTGGCATTATATAGTCAAAGAGGAGAGGCGGGAGAGTTCTTGCGAACACACTGCACCGGCAACATTGATTAAACACACTGAATAACATCGTTCCGAAATATTACCTTTTCAATGTTTATGACATTGCACCATAACTAACATTTTATAAATCGGTGATTCTTTATTATTAAATTATTTTTAAAGCCAAAACTTTTGTTTATTATCTCGAGTGACAGGCAGATTGTCTTTCTCTTTAGATGTTCAATTCGACTGCTGTTGATCAAATAAGTTTACAAAACATATTATTGAATAATACAACCTAATAGAAAGACATAAATGACATCGAAATGCCCTACATTACCCGATTTAATATAATTTTTTTATCAAACGAATACAGCAGCTGTCCAAATCAACCTTGTTGCCGGGGCAATCGGATATTAGAACTGTCATATCAATAAATGTTTATATTTAAATCGATGTTGCCATATTAACAAAAACCAATAATTTCCTGATTTTTATTTTTGAGATCTGGCAATTTGTTTACAACAAAAACAAAGACATCACTATACCAAACAGCCTGTCTACAAACTGGCGTTGCGTTAATTCTAGTCCTTGAGTTCGTTGCTGTTTATGTATTAAAAATGTTTATTTTTTATTTCATATATATATATATATATATATATATATATATATATATATATATATATATATATTATATATATATATATATATATATATATATATATATATATATATATATATATATATATATATATATATATATATATATATATATATATATATATATATATATATATATATATATATATATATATATAATATATATATATATATATATATATATATATATATATATATATATATATATATATATATATATATATATATATATATATATATATATATATATATATACATATACATATATACACTCAGTGGCATAATTAGTGCATTAGCTTGAATCTTAAAACTGTTAGAAAATTAAAATCAAAACCAGGTTATTTGTCAATATTCTATCATTATATAAAGAAAAACATTCCCTTCAAATTCAAATTAATTTAATAACATCAAAATTATGTATTCGCTTAAGAGAAAATAAAACTAATAGTACAAAATAATACAGAAGTAGACAAAATATATTTTTTGCTACCATCGTAGCGTGTATTACCTCCCTCTCTTCTACATTGTTCCACCCTGTGATTCATATTATTGATGAGGTTGTTAATGACTTCTTGGGGATATTTTCCCACTCCTCTAAAATGGCATTTCGAAGTTGGTCAGTTGTCTCTAGTGGAATATTTCGGTTATTTAGCCTTCTGAAGTAGCTCCAGACATGCTCTATTGATTCATGTCGGGAGAATTCGGCGGCCAATCCATTCGCTCAATTCCTTTTTTCCTCTAGCGCATTTTGGACAGCCACAGTTCTATGTGGGGGAGCATTATCGTCCATAAAAACAAATTGTTCACCAATGGCACCTCTAAATAAACGAACTACACCTCTAATGACATTGTCCAAATAAAATTGACCGGTCATAGTTCTCGGTACAATGATCAATGGGGTACGGGTACCATACAAAATGCCCCCCCACACCATAACACTGTGACGTTGACTTGGGTCGATGTTAAGCGCCAAATTCAGTCTATGCTGAGGTCCTGTTGGTCTCCAAACACGAATACGACAGTCATCGTTTATCGGAAAACATGGTGTTATGCCACTGGTGCTGGTCCCATTGCATATTATGCGCCCTCACCCACTCCATGCGTCTTGCTCTATGCTGAACAATTAACCTGGGTACCCACAGGGGACGCCTGCACCGTAAACCACCACTTCGAAGACGCCGACGTACCGTACGATTCGATAAATGGATCCCATGTGTTCTTTGAAAGTGCCTTATATACACACCGACAGTTTGGAATGGGTTTCTACGAGCATATTGCAATAAATAACTGTCTTGATTTGCTGTTGTAGCCCTCCTACGTCCACTCCTGGGTAATTCGTGAACATGGCCATGCTCAACATACCGGGCAATCACTCTTGACACTGTACTTTGAATGAATCCCAACTCTAGCGATACAATTCTCATACGGTCTTCCTCAGAAAGACGTGCACCGGGCATATTTATCGACTCACACGAAATTTACAAAGTAAAAACTCAAATAGTACTGATTTTATTTTGGTATAGTATTCAGCCAGATATAAATTCCAGCGTGTGATAAGGTTTTTGTTCACTACTTTTGCGTTTTTTTTTGTGTTCATTGTCTGTTTCAAACAATAACCTATCATTAGATCCTGTAAAATATTTCTTTTATAAAATTTTCTGCTAATGCACTAATTATGCCGCTAAGTGTATATATATTTCTTTCTTTGCTTGTCCACGTGACTCTGAAGTTATGGCTTGAGCTAAAATCATGAAATTTGGCACAGTGGTAGTCTTTAGCAGCGGCTAAAATAGGAGCAAAAAAGTGTTTTTTACCGTTAGCCGTAAGGAAGGCGTCTTACGGAGACAGAGGCTACTTAATATTGTCTCTCGCCTGGCGGAGACAGGCTTTTCATTTAGTCTGCTATAAGTGTTGTAATGTTTACTAAAGATTGTTGAAATGACCGCTAGGCGATGTCGACAGCTTTACACAATAAATGGCTGATTAAAACGCTGAAAATTTAGAAGATAGGAGTAAGAATTATAAGAAACAATACTTTAACGTTTGATTGAATACGTTGCTTTGAAAAAAAATACTTACCAAAGATCAGGCCTTATTGTCCTAAATGTAGATAACAAGCAATTAGTGATAAAACATTTTATACTAAATATTGTTTTCTATTTTTAGGACTAAATCAACTTCTCTAGGCGGAGATTATATCGACACTGGTCGCATAAAAATTAGTAAAAAATATGGCCATGACGAAGTGACTAATCTTTTCAAACAAATATTGAGTTGTCCTGAATGTTCTTATCAAACCTTTCGACCATCAAATTTAAACCAGCATATACGTCGCCATAAAAGACACGAAGTCGATATGTTTAAATGCGGAGAATGTAGTTACAAGCGTGCTTCAGAAAGAATTAAACAGACACATGCTTGTTCATAAAGATCCGGATCAACTCACGAAGTACAAATGCGATCAATGCGATTTCGAAACAATACGAAAAGTAAACTTGAAATCACACATGCGTCGCCATAAAAACCCTGAAGAAGTTAGTATGTTAAGGTGCACAGAATGTGATTTTCAAGCATTGGATAGTTCAAGTATTAAAAGACACATTCAGAGACTTCACATGGCCACGTATACAGGTGATACTTTTAAATGCATCCAGTGTAGTTATAAATCAATCATTAAAAGTGATTTAAATAGGCACATGCTTATTCATAAGGATAAAAGTCAGAAATGCGATCAGTGCGATTTCGAAACGAGACTAAAATCAAACTTGAGCAAGCACATGCTTCGGCATAAAAAACCTGAGGATGTCGATATGTTCCGGTGCTATGAATGTGACTATCAAACGCTGCAGAAGACTAACATAAAGGTCCACATTTTACGTTACCAAAAAATCCAAAAACATTAAAAAATAGAAAAAATGATGTGTATTATAATTGTTATAAACCGTATTTAAAAAAAGTTTTTTTACATTTTTTCAGATGTTTCATGTTTAAATTGAGATATTTTAACAAGATATAAAAGATTTTTAATAAAATTTTAATAAGTAAAAGATATTTTTTTATCAGACATCTAGCTATATACCGGGAACAGGAAAAATTTATTACTGTACAAAAATAAGTATATAGTACCAACTCTGTAATCCAGATGTATGCTAATCCGAACATCCAGTAATCCGGTCGCGTTGTTGCATCAATGATAATCCGGACGCGTATGGGTATTTTAGATTTAAAACTTGTCAGATGATGCTGTTAAACATAAGCACTACTACAATATATAAATACGTAGAAATATACAAATGGTCACGGATTTTAACTGGCGCGATGTAAGTTTAACTCTTAATTTACTTTATTAAACTTTTCAAAAATCACATATCACAGACGCACGCTTGTTCATAAAGATCCGGATCAACTTACGAAGTACAAATGCGATCAATCACACATGCGTCGCCATAAAAACCCTGAAGAAGTTAGTATGTTAAGGTGCACAGAATGTGATTTTCAAGCATTGGATAGTATATATATTTAACCAGGGATCAAAAAACGTTTTTAATAAAATTTCAAGAAGCTTTATTAGAGACATCTAGCTCTATACCGGAAACAGGAAAAATTAATTGCCTTACAAAAATAAGTATATAATACCACCTCCGTAATCCAGATGTATGCTAATCCGAACATCCAGTAATGCGGTTGCGTTGTTACCTCAATGATAATCCGGACGAACTTCGATAATCCGGACGCATTTGGGGATTTTGAAGTTAAAACTTGTCAGATGACGCTGTTTAGCATAAAAACAAGAGTTTAACTCTTCATTAAGTGGTAAAGGTAGAGTACTTATAATAAACAAGTGCGGAATCATCGTTCTTTAGTGCGTTGAAAAACACCGCTTTCCGTCAGATCAGTGAAGTTAAGCAAGTCGTACATGGTTAGTAGCTGATGGTATCCATGGGCGAAGTTTATCATTGTATGGTTCAGATTCCTTGTGAAACTGGAGGTTCCAATGAAAAAAGTAAAGTGTTTGTTGAAATTCCTTTGCACAAAAAAACGTACAGTGAAGGCAACAAAATCTCGGTCAAAAAATTTGTCAAATTTTGACCTTTCTGCCAATTTTTGTAAATCGCTCTGTTTTACCTTGTTTTACTTTTAATTACAATAAATAAAGCACAAGGTAAGAGAAGATACTTATATTTTATAAAAGCTAACAAATTAATAAATTAATTGACAATTTAATAAATTCAAATAAACTTAAATATCCTTCCAAACAAATTCAATATTTTATTGCGGCTCCGACAGAGACAGAGTTTAGCCTTCCAGGCATCGAATGAACCAAAGCCTGGATTTCCTCGTAACTCATTCCACGCCTCTAAAATTGTATCCTTAAGTTCATCTACTAATAAGCCTCAAACATTTTCCATAACATTTAAATCCAGACTACGTGCGGGCCACGGTAAAACCCTGATACACATCTCTTCCATCCATTTATTGACTTGCCGGGCCGTATGAACGGGACACTTATCTTGCTGAAAGAAAAAAAATCTGTCAGGAAATCGATCCAGTACAGAAGGAAGCATGATATTCTGTAGTAGATCTATAGATACCTCCGCATTAAACCTTTCTTAGATAAAATAACATACACCAAGTCCTTGTGCACTCAGCCACCCCCAAACATTTACCGAAAATCGTGTTCCTATCTATCTATCTATCTATCTATCTTGAGGCCTGTATACCTTAAGTATCCCATTGTAACACAACTGAAATACTTTTTCATCGGTGAATATTATATTTTTCCACAAAATCGGAGTTCCCAAGTAAAATTGTTCAGCAAATCCAATGCGTTGTTCTTTATTTGCATTTGTTAAAAACGCTTTTAAGGCTGCCGGCTGTTCTAACCGATGCGATGCTGGGAAATTGCTTTCCGTTTTTGCTGTAACTACAGACTTAAATGGTTGGTTTCTAAAAACATTTACTAAAGTATTGTCTTATTCTTGATTCGAGCGACCACTTCCAGCTCTTCTCTCAAAGGAGTGTGTTTCCTGCAAAATGAATAGTACTCTTTGGGATGTTAAGGTATGTTTCCTTCCACGCGGCCGCCGCATGCGGCCAACGCACTACGTTAGCGGCAAAGCACTCCTACTAATGTTTTTAAATGTGCCTGGTTTCTTCCAAGCGGCCGTCGTATGCGTCCGCTGTCAACGACTGCGATTGATGCGACTGGACTGCTGAAGAAGCAGTGTAGACGCAGTCGTGTCTGCGACTGATATTTTGTTTGTGTTGTTTTGTGTGGAATATCCGGTGTTTTTTTTAATTGTTAAAAATTGAAACTTTATTTTTTAAATGAGATCCTGGATTTTCTATTACGTATTTTAAGAGCTTTTAAGATCCCAAATCCAATGATGTTTCGCACTTATTTAAAAAAATCAGTTTAATGTTTTCCCAAGATCCTGCCAAAAATATATTGTCTGACTCTCTCTAACATATGGTTTGTTAAAATTGCCATTAATATAAATTTTTCGAATAAGTGCAATACATTATTGGTTTTGGGAACTTAATAGCTCCTAAAATACATAATTAAAAATCCAGGGCCGTATTTAAAAAAAACGTTGATGATGACAGCTCAAAGACGAATCGTCGGTGTATAAATCTAATAACACTATCTTGTAGAACATGAAAAGTAGCAATGGAAATGTAAAGTTATTTTGTTACATCGATTCAAATAAAGTCATAAAAAATAAAAACCATAGATATATAAGCAAAGGGAGATATAACCGTTCATTCATAAATTGGCTTTTGTTGTGTATCAAGCATTCATAATGTGTAAAAAAGGACTTCCGATAAAAATTCTGCGGGCAACGTCGCAAATGTTTAGCAGCGCAATCCGTTGCGGGCCACCAGTGGCGTAGTTCGTTTCAAAAACTATTTATCTATAGAAAATTACTAACATATATTTTTTAGTATATTATCCAAAAATAGCTATTTTATGAAACTCAGTCAAATAAAGTGCCATGACAACTTTTTTGGGCTGTTTCGAGGAACATGCAAGTAAATAAAACCTATTGGTTCAATACAATAATTAAACTTTATTTATCACATAAATTGACACTTCTGAAAACTGGCATTGTTAACCGTTAACCATACATAATAAAAGCTAAATTTGTTTTTAAACCTTATGCAATTGCCGTGTTTTATCTTCATCGCTATTCACACCGATTTTTATAGATTTACTTTTATGTCATAAAAGGAATAACATATCATCTAACAGCCACCCTTAAAGTCCACTAATGAGATCAGCGCATGCAATACCAAAAATGTTTAGTTCAGTACGAATATCAAAATATAATTGGAAGTTTTTAGGAAAATTAAAATTTGGGATTTGGATTTAAATAAAAAATCTATTTTTAGGACCCTTTTTTGTAAATAAATTTCATTTCTCTAAATTAAATAGGTATTTTTAACTTCTCTGATTTTAATGTTTTTTGATTACGAGAAAAGAAAAAAGGTGAGGAAAAATTTCACTGTTTTTTTTGCATTTAATTTATTGTATTCAGTAACAATATTAAAGCATTCTTAACTAATCCAAGAATATTTAACTAACTATTCATTTCTATTTGTGATAATATCACAAGGTTTAAAATAATCTGAAAGATTTTGGCAATTTGTGGTAACTGCATATTCTTTTCAAATCCAAGTAGGAAAAACCATAATTTTTTTCTCTCCGGGTCAACAGGGAACCTTAAAACAAATTTTATAATTGAAATCGTTTATATGCTATATTAATCTAATAAAAAGTTTATAACAAAAACTACCTTGACGGTTACTTTCAGTCGATTATAAAATAATTAAACAATTTTTTCGTTAGTTATATAATCAAATTTTATGCTAAAATAAGTAAACAATCGTTGTTAATCTGCACAAAATATAACATAAAATAAGGTGACCAGATTTTAGATGGGCAAGGGACAACTCTGAAAGGGGTATCAACAAAATTTTCATACAGAATAAAAATATCATCGTAATATTTTTTTTTTTTTTAACATAAGTACAAATTATTAATATAAGAAAATGTATGATATTTTATTCCTTGACATATTTTTTATTTGATGAATTTGTCAGTAGATTGTTGTTTTTTAAAATATTGTAAAAATCTTCACTAGAATTTGTCAAATTATATTTGACACATAAAATGGCTTTCCAAGTTTCAACACTTAATTTTGATTTTTCTGATGTTCAGACTTGATTTATTGTAGAAAAAACGCGTTCAGTCGTAGCGTTAGTTCCAGGTAAAGATAGTGCATATTCCATAATTTTTAATACATTATTGTATGGAACATAGTTTGTTTCAGAAATGATGAAATTTCTCTAACCATTTCTTTTCTACTGTGATTTTTTCTGATGCCCAATATTTAAGCTTACCAATTTTTTTAATTATAAACATTTTTTTTTAATTATAAACATTTTTTTTTAATTTAACTTAATTCTAAAAGTCGGGACTTTTGAAAAATCAGGACTGTCCCTGTGAAACGAAAGATTTTTATTACGAGAATTCAGTTTTCCACAAACCTAGCACTTCACAATCATTTTCTAGTCTGTTTATTAAAAAAAATACATAAAATATTAAGAAAATATTCTTATAACCGCACTTAAAACACAAATTCTCTCTGAGCTGGTTTAAACAAATGCAAACCCGCCTCACAACACAAATAAAAAAATTTACCACTAGCTGACCGACGCCTTCGTGACCGTAGCGTACGAAACTTATGAATAAACTACAAAAAGCATTGTTGCCCATCTTGACCGTTAATATTTCGTTTGATTTTTTTTAAGAATAATATTAATAAACAAAAAAAAATCCAAAAAAATTTTTTGTCGCTGCTACTAATTATTATTAACGTAAAAGATCAATGGTCTCTTTAAAATTTTAAAAAGGAAATATTAATAAAGCAATATCCTAAAAATTTGCCAATAAAGGACAATTGGAAAGGGGTATTATCAAGCATTTGACCAAAGTGGTCTAGAGGTGAACTATTTCAATGTTTGATTGCTTTTAATTGAAAACGTTTTATCTCCCTTTGCTTATATATCTATGATAAAAACGAAATTGCGAATAATCGGTTTATTCCCAAAAGTAAGTATTCGAAAATTTAAAAAGTTCTAAGGTGGCATTTGATTAGCATCATATTGCGCAATTTTGCCTTCATTTAACGACCCTACCTCTTTGTTTCCGAGATCCTAATGATGGGACTCGAATTTGGTTCACCCTTACAGATTTACCTTAATACAATGGCTAATTTTTCCTCTGGGGTTTTTGGGATATTCAACTCTGTTGTCTGGCTCGGACTTTATATCGTCTTTTATTAAGTAAAGAATAAAACTAAACTCTGCTTTATTCACTCTAAAATATTTTCTAAATTTTACTTCATCCTGTTGCAGATGTCGATTTTTTAAATGTAGTATAACAACCTCATTGCGTCTTTGCTGAAAATATTGGATTTATAAGGCATTGCTATGTTTCAGATTGGTAATTGTAATAGTTTTTGGGTCATCCTCTTCCCCCTTCTTCTAATAATAAATATATTGCTAGATCATCCATCACGACTCTTACCAAAGATTTTTCCCCTTTCACTAATAATTTTGCTATCGCGAGTTTGAGCCCGGTCCTAAGAAACCACCCGATTAAACGGCGGCACCTGTCATGCGTTAGTCGCATGCGACGAGCCGCGTGGAAGAACCACACCTTTAAGCTCTTCCGCCACATCCCTTTCTGGAACCTCTCTGCCAAATATAATGAATAATTAATACTTTTTGATCCAAAGTTGAGTTCTCATTTTAAAAATATTTTTGACTCTAACAACGGACACCTGTTTCTTTATTAGGTTTTTCAACAGATATTTATATTCAGTAGAAGGTAAAAACCTATTTTAAAAAGAAAAAGAATTGCAAGGATTTAATGGCCGTTACTGAAATTATTAGAGATCGGCCTTATTGTCTTATCAAGCATGATAAACAAAATTTTATACTAAATATAGTTTTCTTTTTTTAGGACTATATCAATTGGTTTAGGAAAAAGGAGACTATGTCAAAATTGGAACTTAAACACACATGCCAATGAAAAACAATGATATATTTAAATGCACTGAATGTGATTATCAAGCATTATTTAGGTACAATTAAATAGACACATCTGGTTCACAAGATCCGGATCAACTTCCGAAATACAAATGCGATCAGTGTGATTTTGAAGCGATAAGAAAATCCGTTTAGGAAGCACATGCCTCAAAAGACCGAAAAGTGAAATGGGAAAGTGCGGGGAATGTGATTATAAGCTTTGGATAGCACGAATTAAAAGGCATAAATTTAAAAACTTCACGGGCTAATATACCGGCGCCATTTTTAAAACCTCAGTGTGAATATAAACGATTATTAAAAGTGATTTAAACCGACACATGCTTATTCATAAAGATAAAAGCCGAAATGGATCATGCGATTTTAAAACGAGAACAAAATCAAATTTGACTTCATAGCGTCGCCATAAAAATGTCGAAGAAGTTAAAAAGGCAAAGTAAAGAATGTGATTTTGAGGGCCCTTGGAAAAAGTACTGTTAAAAGACATATTAAAGGGCATCACTTTTCGTATACGGGTGAAATTTTTAATCCCAAAGTGTGTTTATAAGACAATTATTAAACGTATTTAAATGACCCTTTGTGCTTATTAAAAAATTAACGTAAAATTACCGAGTTTAAATTTTTTTTGGAAAAACGTAAACAAATTAGATCAAAAATCAAAATCGAAATTATCTTGAAAATTAAAAAAGTATTCAACAATATTGGTTTCTGTTTAATGAAAGGTGTCCCAGAATATGGGGCAATCTTTCGGAATCTAATAGAAAAAACCCAAAAATATTATGACAAGTTCCATAAACTTTTTTACATTTCCTCACGGAGATACAGGTACATAACGGACGCCCCTGGAAATTGTTTTTGTTTAAATATTTTTTAAAATACTAGGCGTAATTTATTTTTTTTTTTTATGATTGATATGAATAATTTCGTCACAGTAGATCCACAGCTGATCTTCTTTCCTTTGTCTCCACAACTGGAACAAGTCCCTTGATTTTCTTGGTGAATCCAGATCGTTGCTCGACATTATCCAAAGCTTTCGGGGGGGTCGGCATGATGGGCTTTTAACAAACTTCCTTCTTACGGTCTTCCCCCAAAGTTTTGCCCCTTGGCTTTCCATTTTCCCCTAACCCGACGTATATAGTTATGAGTGGTCATTCCCCCCAAAGCTTCTAAAATTAATGCGGGGGGAAAGGGCTCAGTGCTGGCCCCACGCTGTTTCTTTTACACTTTAACGATTTTCCCTCTTTCCACAATAAATTTCCCATTTTTAGTTTTTGCCCGATAGTCCCCCCCCAAATTTCAAAAGGTGCCCTTTTCCGGGGTCAATGCAGATATTTTTTTCACAAGACCTCAAACTTATCTTGGTTTGGGGGCCCCCAAAAAAACCCCCTCGAAAACACAGTCATTTCGCTGTGGGCGAAAAAGTCTGCAAATGCTCCCCCAACATATTGAGCGGCCAAGTTTTTGAAAGAAAAAAGGGGAGTCGTTTAATCTTGTCGGCGTTCTTTTGAAAAAACCCCCAACTGACACAAACACATTTTTCCTGCTTCGGCGCTTAAAAAAAATTGGATTTCTCTTCTGAGCCAAAAAAATTTTCTTTTTCCCCAAATTTTGTATCTCTGAATGTATCCCAAATCAGACCCTTTTTTTAGAATATTGTTCTCATGCTGGGGAAGGCGTCCCTTTAAAAATAGCATTCTGGACCCCCTTCAAAGAAGAGCCTTTCTTATTAACGATCCAACACTCACAAAAAACTTCCTCTTCTTCCCCCAAAAATCTTTTGTGGGGGTCTGTCCTTTTTGGTTTTTTTACGGCTTCTGCTCAGGGGGGGGCCAAAGTATAATTCCTTCTCTGGCACCCCCCCCAAAAGAGAAACGTAGTGCAACTTTTTGCCCCCAGTTCAGTTAAAAGGCCCCCAACTTTCCCCCTTTTTTCGTTCCTTCTCCCGGTGTCAAGACTATGGAACCTGCCCCGCCCCAAAGTTTTCCCCTCCCCCAAACCCCAAAAATTTAATCCCGTGTGAAAAAAATCCCTCACCACACTGAAAAAACGGTACGTTAATTTTTAAAAAAACCTTGGACTTCCCGATAAAAAAAAAAAATGGTTACTGATTAAAAAATTTTTTAAAATAAACCCAATAAATCATTTTGGCTTTTTTGCTTGCCCGGGGGCCCCGGGGGAGCTCTGACACAATAATCCCCAAATTTTTTTTAAACCCTTTATGATAAAAAACAAATAATTTTTTTTTGGGTAGCTTTAAATTAAACTAAAAAGGGGGGTTTTTATTTACATCGATAAAATTTAAATGTTTACGACAAATAAAATATTGGTTGTTTTTTTTTTTTTTTTACTTTTTCAGGTTTTTTTTCTTTTTGGGCCCTCAATATTTAAGGAGGAATTTTTGTGTCCATTTTAAAACCATTCGCGCGCAAAAAAATTTGGGTCAAAATTTTGGGGGGGTTTTGGGGATAATTTTTCTCAAAAACGGTTAAAAATTTCATAATTTTCAAAAAATTTTTATAAAAAAAAACTTAAATCTAGGCTTTCTGTAATTTTTTTTAAAAAATTTGGGTTTTGTTTTTTTAAAAATTTTCCCTTTAGTGAAAGTCACCCTAAAATCGGTTATGTTTAGATACTATTTTCTCTTAACTCAAAAACCCCAAATTTTAAAATCCTTACAGCAGGGAGGTTTTTTCCCCTTTTTTTTAAAATGGTGTATAATTTATGTCATTTAAGTGAAAAATAGTTTTTAAAAACTTTTTCCCGTGCGCAATGGGGAAAAAAAATCGCATCGATACACCGAATTTAAAAAATTTAAAAAAATATAATATTTTTAATCGGGGGTACGAAAATTTTGGTGTGGGAGTTTGTTGGGCTCCGCCACCCTCTCCCGTTCTTTCCCCGACCCCCCCTTTTACGTAAA
>JAHBCN010013773.1:0-23742 GCA_019359885.1 Listronotus oregonensis
GCTTTAATTGTATTTCTTTAGCTAACTATTAACAATCTAACCTATCATGTCTTTTTTATGTAAATGTAATAATAAAATACTTACAAGTTTTTTCGTTATTTTTATAGCGCATATTTAAAATATTTTACTTTTTTGAGCCGCCCTGTATATTTATCTGGAGCTTGAGTGGCTTGGAATAGCTTCAGAGTAGCTTGAATAGCTCGGGGTAGCTCCAGGGGGAACGTCTATTGTCAACATAGATACCACAAAAAAATGTTTGACGAGCAAAAATAAAAAAAGGTCTTTCCCTCCGTAGCGCCCATTTTCAGTGCCAAGCGCCTTAATCCTTACTTCACCACCCGAAACCCAAAAAATTTTTCATGATCAACAAAAAGAAAAAAGTCTTTTCCTCCTTTTGCGTCTATTTCATTCCAAAGTGTCAAAATCCCCACCCGACCTAAACCCCCTGTCTGGCGCCTATTTTTTTCATGGCGCCCTAGGCATGCTTAGTCAGCCTAATGGTTAATACAGCACTGGCGATGGTCTATGTTTTTGAAACACCCTGTATAAAATTTTAAACTATCAGGGTGTCCGGAAAGGTCATGTCATAAATGATGGACATACAGAGGAGGTCAAAAAAATATTAGTACTTCATATAAAATTTTTTTCTATTTTGCTTCGTTACCGAGTTATTAACCTTCAAAGTTAGGAAAAAAAAAAGATAATATAATTCATAGCTGTTAAACGGTTGTCATGGTCACAACGACATTTGGTAAATTAAATAAGCTCATAGTAGTGCTTCTTTCCATATGTAAATTTTTGTTCAGTTCGTTTGTATTATACAGGATTGGACATTTTTTTTTCGTTTATGGTATGTATTTTTGCATACTTTAAAAAAAATATATTTTGCTGTGATCGTCTAATTCCTTCATCATTTTTCTACAAAAAAGGTATACTTTATTTTAATCGATATCTTACCGTTGTGGAGAAAATTAAATTTTAATAAAAGAGTCAGCCATTGAACAGAAAATAAACAAGTCACTTTTGTTGCACCTGTATGCATTTTTTTCAAGCTTAAAACTTTATTAAGATAAAATTTGAGTTTAAACTAGAATTCATAAATCCCGCTTCCTACTTTCGGGTTTGTTCAGTTACAGGGTGGAATTTTTTTCCGTGTGTATTTTTGAATATCTTTAAAAAAATAATATTTTGCTGTGATTGTCGGATTCCTCATTATTTTTTCTTTAAAAAAGCTATACTTTAAAGATAAAGTACATTATATCGATGTAACGAACCGTTCCGTTGTGGAAAAAATGAAAATTTAATAAGGACATAAAAAATTATTAAAAATTTAATAAAGACTTAAAACAAAATTAAAACACGATAACAGCAATAAAACTAGATAACAACATGAAAACGAGATAACAACATAAAAACAAGATAACAACAATAAAACAATGTAATAATATTAGAATTTGTTCAATATGGGCACCTTGAACTTCAATACATTTTCTGAATTTCTAAGCATCTGCGCTGTACTCTAAATAGCATTTGAGGGTCATTTTTAATGGAGTCGGTGGACACAAGTATGCGGTCTAAAAGCTCGTTTCTGATTTACAGGCGTTTGATATATTAAACTTTTAAGATGGCCCCAAAGAAAGAAATCAAGTGGATTAAGATCGGGAGAGCGAGGTGGCCATGGAAAAGGACCACCGCGACCGATCCATCGGTTAGGAAATCTGTCGTTTAAAAATTTCGTACAGCTCTACCAAAATGAGAGGTGCACCATCATGCATTAGCCACATATTGTTTCGAATATTTAAAGGAACATCTTCCAATAATGGGTTAAGATGTTCTTGCAAGAAAGTTAGATATTTATCGGCATTTAAATTTCCATCAATGATGTAGGGTCCAATTAAAAAATTGCCGATTAGTCCAATCCATACATTAATCATAAATCTAACTTGATGCTTAGTTTGAAGAATAGCATGTGGATTTTCATCACTCCAAATATGCATATTATGAGCATTAAAAATACCATCACGGGTAAAGCCAGCTTCGTCACTAAAAAGAACTTTGCTTATGAACGTTGGGTCATTTCTTTGTTCTTCCAAAAAAGCTGAGGAAAAATTCACACGAGGAATATAATCAGCTTCAGACATAGCGTGAACTTTCTGAATATGATAAGGGTGAAGTAATTGTTCCTGCAAAATGTCATTTACTATAGTTTTAGTAATGTTAGATGCCGACGATAATTTTCGGATACTGGTACTTGGATCTTCTTCTACCTACTGTAGTATCAGTTCTTCTGCTTCGACAGTTTTTCTTTGTCTTGGTCGTCCGACTCCACCGGGCTTTGGTTTTAATGATCCTGAGAAAAAAAAGCATTTAAAGGAATAGTAGTAAAAGGTTTGTACTCTTTTGGAATACCAGTTTCCCGCAAACTTCTATCAACTCTTTCCAAAGTTCTCGAAGGTAATGCTGCACAGCTTGTGCAGCATTACCTTCGGCAAGCCCATACATTAGATGCATATCTGCATATTCATCATTGCTAAAGTTATCCATAACGGTTATTTGATAATTAATTGAGTAATAATAACGGTTATTAGTTAATTAATTGAGTATCCAATTAATTTACTAAAAGAACGCTCAACAAAAACGGTTGGCCGTCATCATTGGACACATGCACTTAAGCTTTGTTACACACTATTCGTGTTGACGAAACAAAGTCATCAGTCAACGAACAGTGGGAAGCGGGTTTTATAAAATCTAACTAAAACTCAAATTTTATCTAAATAAACTTTTAAGCTCAAAATAAAAACATATAGGTGCGACAGAAGTGACTTGTTTATTTTCTGTTCAATGACGACTATTTTTAATAAAATTTAATTTTCCACAACGGTGCAAGATATCGATTAAGATAAAATATACCTTTTTTGTAGAAAAATGATGAAGGAATTAGACGATCACAGCAAAATATCAATTTTTTTTTAAAATATGCAAAAATACATACCATAAACGAAAAAAAATGTCCAACCCTGTATAATACAAAGGAAATGAACAAAATTTACATAAGAAGAAAGAAGCACTACTATGAGCTTATTAAATTTACCAAATGTCGTTGTGACCATGACAACCGTTTAACAGCTATGAATTATATTATCTTTTTTCTAACTTTGAAGGTTAATAACTCGGTAACGAAGCAAAATAAAAAATTTTATATGAAGTACTAATATTTTTGACATCCTCTGTATGTCCTATCATTTATGACATGACCTTTCCGGACACCCTGTATAACTTTCATTCTATCTTTAAGTTTATTCCCATTAATTTTTTGTGTCACCCTGTAGTTATATACTTAAAATAAAGAAAATTTGTATTCCTCCAACGTTTGTCTATATGTTTTTCCCAAATTTTTCAAACATAATGAATTTAATTAAAAATTACCCCTCGTATATATGCATTAAAACATGTTTTAATAACAAGATTTGCACTGTCTTTCTGAGATGCAACTTTAAAACGTTTCTTTCACTTAGTATCTAAAATGGACTTCGATAAGTTACTGTGTAAAAGTTGTTTTCGATTTTTCCGGGAAATTATTAAACTATTGTTTGCGGTGCAAATCAATTTTTATTCCAAAAAATTGTTATAACTGTTTTGTGTCGGGTTCAAAATGTACTATAATTCGAGTTTGTTTCAGCTGCTTGAATAAAATACTTCAAGAAAATTAGGTAAAAAATTTAATTTTTTATTATTTAGAAAAAAATATTTTTTATCACTTTTTTGACCTTTTCAAATTTTTTAAAAATAGTAAAAAAAATTTTTTCATCTCCTCCGTAGTTCAGGCTATAGCGGCATTATTGTAGATGAATATTATTTTTTATTTTTTCGCGTGGTAACCTTTTAAATGAATCCCTGTATAACGCCTATATCTAGTCTAACAAATTTTTACTAATACCCTTTATTTTGAACAATTAATCATCACCTAAAATTTTTTGCATTTCTTCAGAAGCATCCTGTATGTGTACTTTTTAAAATGACTTAAAGTGGCTTTAATTTCTCGAAACCTTAGGTAGATGTCTGCCAGCACATAAATTTTGGTACAGTTCCCGTTAGCGAAAAAGTGAAAGTTCCTGCAGTTCGGTCTGTTGACCCACAAAAACGGATCTCAACATTTTAGTCTTCTTTTAAAAATGAATAGCGTTCAGTGTTATTGTTTACACGTTTTTAATTTTTATAAATCGCGTTTCGTATGTCTTTTTTCGAAAATCTTTACCTAATATAGATGCAAGTATTTTTCCATTTTTATTATTCGGTTTTCAAAGCGTATTCTATCTAATAGACTTTGTTGATAATTACTTTTTCTTGCATTTTTATGGGCGTACAGGGTCTTTGATTATATTTACGTCGCTTCTGGAGCCTTTATTTTTGAAGATAGAAAAAAATGTTTTATATAAAAATTGTAGGCCTTTTTCCATGTTATCTTTTGAAAGTATCAGTAAAAATATATCGCATTAACCCATTAACGCCCGAATTATTTTTTTCTTGAAAATTTAATTATACTTGATATTGTTGAGGTCATACAAGGTCAGTTTCAAGTTTTTTTATAAAAATTTTCAAGGAATTTTTCAATATTTATTCCAAAAATGATGTAACCATATGGTTACGCTAGGCCTTATGATGTTTTGGGAAAAATAAAAAACAGATAAAATTAAAGAATACATGTTTTATTTAGTATGAAAATAGCAAAACATTCAATGCATAAACCTAGCATTTCTGGCACATGGTTCTAATGTGAGAGATGCATCCTCCCCCTCGCAACGTCTCCGTTTTTTATTTGGAGTAGGAATCACCAAATGATTCATGCCATCATAACGGAGTTCGTCGGAAATCCTGTTTAAAGATAATGACATCGGTGATATACCTGGCCTTCCTGATCCTCGAGGAGGGACACCATGGGTTTTAAGATATGTTTGAACAATTGATCTTCGAAACCTAATTGAGACATACATCCATCTGATTTCCGGTGAATTTGCCAGGCATTATGAACGCATATGTCTATAATCCACGTGAAAAGCGACCACCACCATTTCTTACCCCGTATTCCAATACGGTATTGGTAATATTTTGATCCATGCGATCTGTTCCCCCATATAGTTATTGTATTTAGAGATAAGATGTGGTCGTGTCACTTGTATATGTTTCTTTTCAGCTTGAGAAAAACGACGTACTTTTGCAATGGGTTCTACGCCAAAACAAGTCGAAGCTACAGTAACTGTACTGTTGTCCACCCACCCCAACAATTATATACCATTACTTTTATCTATAATGGATTCATGGGAGCCCCGTGTTTTCTTAGCCATAGTTTTTTTGGTAGTTAGGGGACAATTCTTAGGGAAGTCTGTTGTCTCTCACTGTACCGGTAGCCTGATAACCGTTATCTCGAAGAAACTTTAATAACGTCAATCCAGTGAATAAATTGTCAAAATATAATTTATATGGATGAAAACCTTTCACAGTTACCAGTTCATCCAACATTGTTACTAATGGAGCAGCCGATTTTCCAAATAATTTTTCATATTCTTCAGATCGCCGAGGATTATTACCCTGGTACATCTCGAAATCGACAATATAGCCTGAGGGGGTGTTGAGGCACCACATCTTATACCCAAAGCGAATAGGTTTACCCCGAATAAACTGCTTACACCCATGCCTCCCATAGTACTTAACCATGCTCTCATCATAGCACAGATGTTCTTCAGGTTCGAATGATTTCAGACAGTTATTTTTTACTTTGTCCATGAGCGGACGCAGTTTCCAAATTTTATCTCTCACATCAGGTGCTGTATTGTCGGCAAAATGGATGAAACGGCAGATTTCCAAAAAACGATTTCTACGCATGGAATTATAAACTAGCTCATTTCTCATATCAGTTCCCTCATCCCAATAAAACCTCTTTCCTGGAAGCTCATTATAACCAGTGAGAATGAGAATGGCTAAAACACATTTTATTTCTTCAATACTGATTTTTGGATCTGGCAGTTCAAGTATAGAGCATATTTGCTTGATTGCTCTATCAAAGAATTCATGATTGTATCATCAAAAACTTCTCGAATAATTCAACTGGCGTTGTGTGATTATAATTATACGAACTTTTACAAAAACACGTTGATTCGGCAAAAATCGCCTTGAACCCATTCAATTTCTGAAGATTGGGACGTTCGAAAGTCTCACCTGATGTGATGTTTGTGGACAATTCGTTAGACAATGGAGCCATCTCTTCGTTCTCCTGAGCTTCGCAGCATCCACCAAGTCTGCTTCCATCAGAGAATTTCAGTTCGGCTTGAGCTCTCAGCTGAGGTCCAGATAAATTGTCCACCAAGCCGCCACCATCCTCTTCCCCGGAATCTTCATCAGACAGTACTCCACAATTAGGTGGCTCTATGAAAATATCCACCATATTAGCATTGTCTAGATATGCGATTTCTAAAGCTTCTTGCAGAGAAAAACCTCGTCTGAAACAAAAAGATGATAATGAGAAATCGCGGTAGCATAAGCGCCTAGTGTTACCATACGGTTACACTGACGTAAACAAGGTCATAACTCAAACATCAAACTATAAGAATATTGCCTATCGACGTAAATATACTCTCCCAGGAGTTAACTTATTATTTTCGTATTATGGCATTTATATCTGAATAAATAAATAAGTAATACTTACTCAAATCTGGGCTCCATCACACTTTACACAAAAAAAATTACCAAAGAAAATAAAACTGTGCTATCAATGGAACAAAAAGTAATCAAATGATTTTGCTACCAAAAATGCACGTGCTTATTCATTTGTGAACGATATGTATCGCCATCTCTGAACTAATGTATCAAGCAACGGCATACACTAGCTTAGATTAGAACCCTTTAGCTGTAACCATACGGTTACGCTAGGCGCTAATGGGTTAAAAAAATGGAAAAATTTAGCCAACTTCAACTTTTTTAAATGGAACACCCTGTATATTATGAGCTACAACGAAAGATCTATTTTTGCTGATTTCAAATTATATACATTGATGATATTTGGGTGAACCGTTTTTGAGATATTTTAGCTAATAATAAATAAATTGAAAAAAATCATACGGATATCAAGAAAGCCACGAAAACAATAAAATTGTTATGTTGTATAAATTTATAATTTAGTTATTTTCTACATATCCTCCTTGATTTTGGATCAATTTAAACAAATTTTCCCTCATTTTAATATTAACAGAAGCGGAAATAGATTGCTGATAATTATTATTTAAATTAAATATTTCGTCTTTTATTCTTTGCCTTAGAACGTTAAGATCTGGAGGCTTATTATAATATACCCTGTTTTTAAAGATCCCCACAAAAAAAATCCAGAGGATTTAGGTCCGGGCTGTTCGCTGTCCATCTTAAAGTACCATGACTACCGATCCAAAGATCATAACGGTTGTTAAGATAATTTGTGACAGGCATGGTATTATGGGGTGGAGCGCCGTCTTGTTGCCAAATGAGGCGGTTATATTGGCCAATGGGTAAATCCTCCAAGAGATGTTCAACTTCGTTTTGAAGAAGATTCGTATATCGCTCCCCGTTTAAGTTTCCGTCTAAAAATATCGGACCAATTATCTTATTTCAAGTATCCCACACCAAACACTCAGCGACCTACGGCCCTGAATCCTAACCGGCTGAATTTGGTGAGGGTTTTCTGGACCAATAATGTTTATTCTTGCGATTAAACATTCCTGCTGTATTGAAGGAAGACTCGTCGGTGAATAGAATTTTGTTTAAAAACTCTGGATCCTGCTGCATAAGCCTAGCTATTTCCAATGCGTAGAAGTCGGTCACGCATGTTTTGTTCGGAAAGATTCTGGACGGGCATAAATTTATAGGGATGAAGTTTGTAAAATTTTAAAGTTGAATGAATTTTATAATCTGTTATATTTAGTTCAGAAGCCGCATCCGTGATTGATCTTTCAGGATTTTCTAAAATTATTAAAAGTAATTAGTGCTATTCCCATAGAAAAAGTATAATAATTACCTTGAAATAAAAAGAGAATATCCAAATCTTGGTTTTCATTTCGTACTAGAGTCCTTTTCTTTCTTTTTAAGGTTTTTCTTTCACTAAACTTTCTTACTGTATATCTAATAGTGTCTTTAGATGGTACCCGTTGTTGTGGATATAATAAGTGATATTCCCTTTGCACTGTTCTCACATTATTATTGTTGCCATAAAAAAAGACGCACAATAGCGAGTTTTTGTTCTTCTGAATAGCCCATCGATAAAAAAACAATATAAATAATTCTTAATAGTTAAAATGATAAACTTCAACTTTATACAATATGGAGACGTCACATTTATCAAACATAAATCATAGCAATTTGATTGTTTCCATGGCTTTCTTGATAGCAATATGAAATTTTTTTGCAATTTATTTATAATTTAAGCTTAAATATCTCAAAACGGTTCACCCAAATATCATCAATGTATATATATTTGAAATCAGAAAAAGATCTTTCGTTGCAGCGCATAATATACAGGGTGTTCCATTTAAAAAAGATGAAGTTGCCTATATTTTTCCATTTTCTTATCGAGATATTTTTTCACTGATACTTTGAAAAGATAATATGGAAAAAATCATACAATTTTTATATAAAACATTTTTTTCGATCTTTAAAAATAAAGGCTCCAGAGGCGACGTAAATATAATCAAAGACCCTGTACATGTAAGTGCATAATATTTGTGTTTGGTTTTTATCTAGGTTAAAATGTACTTTTTTCATATTATTAAATGGTAAGTTTTATTTTTATTTAATATGCAGTCTTTGTTTGGTATTTAAGTACTGGGGAGTTTTAGCTATATAATGAGTATTTAAACAATTTATTGTCCCTAAATCTATTTTTTAAAGAAATTATGGTAAAAGTGTCGAATAGGGTTTTCTGTCGTTTTTTAAGATAGTTACTGATTTTCCTAAATACAATACCAGTGGCGCTGATCCAAAAAGTTAATATACAGATTGTTTCCTAATTGTGGTAAGAAAATTTAAGGCATATAAACATAGATTCGGAAATGCTTTGTTAGTAAGATACAGGGTGTTAAACTTTAAAAAGAAAATCGAGTTTTTATTAATATCTTAATTTTATCTTATCTGATTTTAATAAAATTTGGTTGGGGTATTTGTTGAAAAAGGGGTTAATTTAGCCCTAAATTAAATTTAATTAGTGAGATCAGTGGTGTGGAATGCATCTTAGGTAATATTATTGTCAAAAAAAATGTACACCACTGACCTTTTTGCAACTTTTAGATTTTTTCGGATAAAACTCCTTAAGTTACAACTTTTTTTGTTTTTTAATATTTTTACGTAGCTTGCTTAGTTTTCCAGAAAAACTAAAATCCGCCAAATTACATATTCCTGGATCATACAAGATACCAATTTACCTGAGTTTTTAATAATAAGTATATTTGGGTAAGGTTTGTACAAAAATCATTTTTTTAAGAAATTATGACTTATATTTCCTAAATATGTTTTTAAAAATTAAATCATAGTTTATGAGTTCTCATTTTTCCCATTTTTCTTTTTGCATTAAACTTTATTTTAATAAAAATACATAAATAATTCTATAGTAATGAGATTTTATTAATTGTTTTAAGTATACATATATTATTTAAGTATGCTAATGATATAGTCTATTTTTTTACAGTTTTTCAGAGAGCAATATATTCATATAATTTTCTTTTATTCCATTTTCCCTTTTAATTAATACACCAAGTAACTCTTCACAATTTGCAAGGAGGGAATTTGCAATCTTGTACTTATTGATCTGTTCGGTGGTTTCTTTTTTTAGGTGATTGATTTCTTCAATTGCTAGGTCGTAGTCTACTTTAAGTAAATCCTCCCTCTGCAATGGAGGCAATACTTCCATGTCGATGTCTGCTGCAGTCCACAGTTCTTGGGTTTCCGCTGTGCCTTCTTGAGTTTCTGGTAGGTTTCCTTGAGGAACATCTGACTGGTTAATGGAAATTTCATCTGCTTCGCTTTCTTCGTTTGTTGTTTCGGACATTTGTAATAAATTTTGGAACACATCATCGAATTGTTGTTCATTTTCTATGGAGGTAATGGCTACTTCCAATTCTTTTTGGTTGACCATAATTTCGTTAAGTTTTTGTTCTGACGGTTTTGGCATTTTTTTTTAGCTTAATAAAATTATTTATATTAATATAAAGTTAACTGCGAGACTTGAACTGATACCTCTGAGATTTTCTCTAGTATATATACAGTTTCTTTAAATAAAAATTCAGTCTATATGCCTAAAGGGCGTTTAAAGTAGGGGCTTTATCTATTTTCAACTAGTGCAAATAACCTCTAGAAATGATATTGAATCCGTGTAATTTTTCTATTTGTACCTTGTTCCAAGTTGACATAAAATAATTTATTCTACAACTCTGATACAGCATTTAAAGTAAAGTGTGTTCAACAATATAGTGCCTACAATAAAAGAGGACTGATGGTGATAATAAACTTCTTAGGTAAAAATATCTCAGGTATTGGCAAGTTTGGGTAAAGAATGCAGGTCAGGATTAAATTTGCAAAAATAATTTTTTAATAGAATCGCATATTAAAGGATATTCACAATAAAATTTAATAAAAATTTTAATATAAATTAAATTTACATTAAAATAAAATTTAGTTCAGATTCACTGTCAGTGTCGTCTACATTATAACAATAAATTATTATTTTATAATAACATTTAAATATCGATATAAAATTTAAATACATATAATAAATTTTGTCAATTAAAATTAAAGTTATAAGAAATATAATATGTTAGTTCAATTTCATATATTTTCAATATATCAATTCAGTTTCACTATCACTATCGTCGTCTACATTAATTATAAGGGGTTCTATGTTAGTATGAAATGCCCTGTATGAATCCTCCACTTTTATAACATGGTTTATTGTTCTTTTCCAACAATCAGCGTCTGGGTCATCTATATTTTGCCGGATTAATGCAATTACAGAAGGACATAATGAAGGTGTAGTATTTTGGGTCCGGACTTTGTTCTTTAGTTTTCTCCACATATGCTCAATCGGGTTGAATACGCAGTAGTAAGGAGGAAGACGAAGAACTGTATGTCCTTTGGATGCTGCAATTGTGTCACATACATATGTCTTCTGTATGTTAAATGCCCTTAGAACCTCTAAAAGCTGCGTTTTTATATCCTTCTTCAAAGTAGATGTTGTTTTGGAGCATAAATTCCTGGATTTCCGCTTCTGTATTTGAAAAGCCTGGAACCTTCTTCAATTGGCGACTATGGTAACTGACATTGTCCATAACTATGACACTATGCGGGGGAATATTTGGCAGTAAAGTGTTTTCGAACCAATCTTCGAACAATTCGGCTGTAGTATCTTGGTGGTAATCCAACGACGAATCTTGAATGTTCTTCGCCGAAAGTCCCAAACTGTTTGGAATCCAACCATCTTCTGATCCAGCATAAATAATCGTGATCCGTTTTCCTTTGTTCGATGGAGCTTTTGATTGGCATCGCACTGTTCCATCGGTCCATCCTTTTGCCGGCGTATCGTGGGTATCATACCAGGTCTCATCCAAATAGATTATTGGTCTTTGTAGAGACCTGTAATCACTTATGGCAGTCAAATATTCAAAACGCCATTGCCTAATCCGTTGGGATTCCATAATAACTTGCCTTTTGTCAATTTTGCAGTATTTGAAACCTAGTTTGGATAAAAGTGTCCATAGGTTTCCAATTGATATCCTTACCTCAGTGGAGCTCCTTAGTCTTGTTTGCAATGATCTGATAGTAGCACCAAGTTTTCTTCGTACATACAGTAGATAGTTCTTCTTATCAAATCTTTATCACCGTCATCAGTGGTTCTGGAAACACCACTATCGTTTCGTTTTCGTCTCGGATGAATTGGCCTCGAAATGTGAACCCCACTGATGATTCCGGTATCCCTGTCAAATCGCTGGTTTCTCTTACAGCAGGAGTAAAAGCCCAACCCCTTTGGACCAGCTTCTGATGAACATGTCTGACGATTTCTTTGGCATCAAGGGAAAAAACTCGTCGTCGAACAGGAACAGTAACACAGGGCGCCGCTGTTGCAGTTTCCCAAGGACGAAACATTTTTCACAAAAATTATTAAACAGCACAGACTAACTATCACTAAGGGAACACAAATATAAATGATTATACTCAACCCAAATTATACAAATACAACGGCGGGCGTAATTTCGGCCGGTAATCCCTCGCCTACCTGGCCAAAGCAAAGGGACCATCTAATGACATAGGTAATTTCGGCCGAGGGTAATGTTTATGGTAGGATTACCTAGGACGTATTAAAGAGTGGTGGAGTGCGTTGGAGGTGCATCAAGAAAAATTTAAAGTGTTTAGCTAAATTGTATACTGTTGGTGCCGAATTTACAGTAACCAGGAGTGAGTTAACTCACAATCATGAACCAGATCAACGTTCTGGTTAGTTTTTAGCTATAGTTTCTAAGTGTATAATAGTATGCAATTACCTATATTTTAGTTGTATACATACATTACGTTCTGCTTTTTTCTACAGCATTTGTCTTTGATTCTGGATTAAAAAAAAAACTTGTACCATTTATAGGACATGTTTTATTTGGTAATTATTCCGTATCGCTGTTTCGGCTGTTTTAAAAGATTTTTAAAAATTTCTTTTACAGGCTACTTATTTGGATACCATATAATATTAATCCGGTGGGGAAGCTCCAAAAATATGTTTCGATATTTTTTTTTATTAAAAAGCTGCCCTAACTAACCAGAACTAACCATGACCGCCCATTCTGACCCTACGGAAATCGGCCAGAAAGGGCGGTTCTGGTTAGTTAGGGCAGCTTTTTATTTTTCTTATTTATATTTTAATGTCAAAATGCGGGGACGTATTAGAAAAGACCCCGATTTGGCAGCTTTTTATTTTTCTTATTTATATTTTAATGTGAAAATGCGGGGACGTATTAGAAAAGACCCCGATTTGGCAACACTGCACACTAGAAGTTGCTTGTCATCAAGTGGAGTTTTCGCATTATATGAAGAAAATCATTGGTGATTTTAAATTTTAAAATAAAAAAAAACAAAATATTCAAACATGTTCTTGAAGCTCCCCCACCGGATTATTATTATATGGTATCCACATAAGTAGCCTGTAAAAGAAATTTTTAAAAATCTTGTAAAACAGCCGAAACAGCGATACGGAATAATTACCTTTTATTTTACCTGCTCCTTTCGGCCGAAAATACTTATCCAAATACAAGAACCGATCCTGTATGCAAATTTTGACCATAAACAATAAACCGTGACAGACGATCGCTATAAAAGTGGTTTATTATCATCAGTCCCCTTTTATTGTAGGCACTATATTGTTGAACACACTTTATCTATCTATTTTCAAATAGTGTAAATACCCTCTACAAATTTCATTGATCTCTGATTTTTCTTGTCCCCTCGTATAAAGAAATATTTTCTCATCGCTTTGACTACCTTAATATAACCTGTTGCTAATATATGCTGCAACTATTTGCAAGGTTTTAGCATTTAAAGTATCCACTTTTTCTGTTTTCCCATCGCTTCAGTTGCCATAAAATAATTTATTCTGCAAACTTTATAGCTAATATTTGCATTAAACATACATTGCAAGTTCTTATCCGACTAGTTTGTCAAGGGTGCGGCTTTTTAACCACTGTATATTCTTATTAGACTCTTTTATAATATTTACTTTTATTTACTTAATTTATTTAAACAAATCGAATATTGTTGTTGCAAGTGGGACACTGTTTTTGGGATGTCACGGGTCCATCGTTTATATGAGAACCAATATTGTCATGTATATGACACGGCAATAAAATCTGCAAATTAAAATTAGATTTAAATTCACTAGAAGTTTATTCCAACATTCCAACAGCTCATAAGGTTTCGCGTAATTTAAAAGGTATTTTAATGGAATAAACTTAAGCTGGTCAGGGATAAGTCTGACAATTTAATTTCGAAATTCAAATGGGCAATAATTATATCAATTATTTCACAACATGACATTTTACTAAGACGTTTGAGTAGCAACTAAATTTAATAATTTTTTAAATATAATATATTCCTTATTGGTTGGGAGTGTGGTGAAGACAGTAGAGGGGGATTTTTAGACCTTCTGTAGTCTGCATTTTTTCGAAATGCGGACTAGCCAAAAACCCCTATAATCATCTACTAGAATGCTTTCGTTTTTTAGTGTTTTCTACAAGTTTAGTTAAGGGTTGGGTGATAGGTTTCAATAGCGCATAAAGTGCTTCGTCCTCCTCTCCTCGCTCCAACTTTAATGCCATATACTTTCGTCTTATCGTATTTGCAGCCTTAATTATCCTCTTCTTAACTTCAACGCCGAGATCGTCAAATTTCATAGCCATCTTATCACTTTAAACGATGAAGTAATTCCAACAAAGACTGAAGATCTTAAGGTATTATAAAGGCATCAAACTTGTCCCAATAACCAGAAATCCATACTTGTCTTTCCAACAATCAGAACAAACCTGTTTAAACATGTCAAATGTCATATCAGTGTTTACGTGATCGTCGTAAATATGCTTGAGGTTAAGCTCGTCTTGTTTAAATACTATTAAGACATTTGCATTGTCACGCACCAACTGTTTAGGTATTTTGGAGTATGTCTGCGAGAGACAAAACGAATCGATTGAATTATGTCTACCCATACAGAAATAGTTCCGTATTTTATCTTGTTTTTCGCAGGCCACATCATCGAAAATGAACACAGAGTCAGGCTCAGCACTTGCAGGATCTAAAACTTCGTCATTATCACTGTATCCATAGTAGCGAGCGTCATAAATATGATCCATTATAAACTTCAAAAAATAATATTTCTCTTGCTGCAACGACTTTGAATAGACATACACATTTCGGAATCTTAAACCATTTTCATCAGTCAATAGAGTTAGCATAACATTAGTTTTGCCGCAATTACTAGGACCACATATCAGAGCTCTTATCGTATTCGGCAAGAGACGACCATGTTTTTGTTTGACGGTTGTTGCTGCTTTCATATCGAAATTTTCAACACCAATTCGAACTAATCACTACGACTGCGTCATTTGTAATGAGAGCGTTGAGTGGTGCAGGTGTCTTAAATAGTACTATTAACAACTTACCTTTCGAACTTCATTTACCGGGTTATTCATATTGCGGTCCAGGTACTCGATTAAGAGAGAGGTTAGCGCGAGGTGATAGGCCTAAGAATAAATTGGATAGTTTTTGTAAAAATCACGACATAGCATTCGCTAATAGTAAAGACTTAATTCAACGACATAAGGCAGATCATATATTGGAAGATAGAGCTTGGGAGCGAGTTAAAGCAAAAGATTCCACGTTTGGCGAAAAGACTGCTGCTTGGTTAGTTACCAACGCAATGAAAGTAAAACGTAAAGTCGGAGCGGGTAGACGTCGTGAAAGTACATGTGGTAAATCCATGTGTTCTGTTGTCCGAAAAATTAAAAAAAAACATTTAGGTAGTGGAGATGTGAGTAAGAAGAAAACGTTGAGTAATTTGTTGAAAGCTGCAAAAAAGACAGTTAAGAACATTGGTGGAAGGAGAAAAGTTAAAGTCCCTAGAGTTATACCTCTTCCTTAAATTGGAGGCATTCTTCCTTTAATACCGATATTTGCCGGGCTTAGTGCCCTCGGCGCATTGAGCGGTGGGGTCGCGACTATTGCAAAAACAGTCAATGAAGTTCAAGCAGCAAAGGAAAAGTTAAAAGAAGCTCAGCGACATAACGAAACAATGGAGGCCATCGCTCTGGGTAAAAAAGGTAGCGGTCTCTATTTGAAAAAATATAAGAAAGGTTATCGGTTATACTTGAAAAAGATGCCAAAAAACTACCAATAAAGCTACCCGATCGTCCATTAACCGATTACGATATTAAACATTATGTTTCAGTGATAAAAATACCGAATTTTAGAGGCGTTTTCATGCGAGACACTCTGCCTAAAAAACCTAAGTCTAGAGAATGCGGTATTCTAAATTTAGATATAAATTCAGGGATCGGAACGCATTGGGTAGCCTATAAGAAACGTGGAAATAAAGTTGTTTACTTTGATAGTTTCGGTAATTTGCCGCCGTGCAAAGAATTTGTCAAATATGTTGGAAAGGCTAAAATATCATTCAATTTCGATCAGTATCAGAAGTCTAGCTCGAGTAATTGTGGTCACTTGGCTTTAACATTCCTAAACAACAAAAATCTATAAATAAATTGGTAAACTAGAAATTACATCAGTCATGTCGCAGACATTTACGTTGAAAGGTCGATCTCATTCTCTTGAAGCAGTATTTGTTCCTCCAATCGAACTCGATTCAAAATACGATTATTCCTTAGCTCTTATATCGCTCAACACTTGGAATTCCATACCAAACATCGAACCTGCTAGAAACAAGTTTTATTACGTCGTTAAATCTGAAACAAAATCGTTTGAGATACCTACAGGATCATACGAGATTGAAGACATTGAGACTTATATCCAGAAGAAACTGATTAGCGAAAAGGCTACAGTTGATCAAAAGAAGGAAGCATTTTCTCTAACACCGAACAATAATACCCTAAAGTGTGAACTTAGAAGTAAATACGCTATAGATTTTCAACCAGCAGATAGTATCGGAAAGCTTTTGGGATTTTCTAATCGTGTACTTGACGCAAATAGCTGGCACGAGTCGGATCTACCCGTAAATATTATACAAGTCGTTACAATTAGAGTTGAGTGTAACATAATTTCTGGTTCCTATTATCTAAACAATCCATCTCATACTTTATACGAGTTTGCGCCAACTGTTGATCCCGGTTATAGTATAAATATTGAACCTGCCAATCCTATTTTTCTGCCGGTTAATCGGAAAGTCATAGATAACATCACACTTACAATCTTAGACCAGAATTCTAAACCGGTTAATTTTCGAGGAGAAGAAATTGTTATTAGAGTAGAACTTAGACGTAATGTTAGTGTTTGAGCATTTAAGCAGCAGCACAACTACTCCAACGTCATTCGTGCAGAAGACGTCATCGAGTACACTCTCGTTTAGAAATATATCGATTTTGTTCTCGTGCAGTAAACAATACGGATATCATGTCAGGAAAACTTCAAATATTCAACCAAATCAAGAGCGATGAGTCAATCGTTCGAGAAGAATGGCATACGTATCACCCGTTCACTAAAGCCTTTAACTACAGTGATGAAATCGAGATTGTCATCAATCAGCAAGATGCCTATTTAGACATGTCTGAAGCGGAACTTTACATCGAAGGAAAATTCCAAGTCGTAGTTCCAGCAAATAAGACCGGCACCGCAGAATTAACAAGTAATACTGGTGTTTTTCTCTTTGAATCCATGTCATACGAGTTAAATGGTAGAGAAGTTGAAAAAGTACGAGATCCCGGCATTGTAAGCAGTGTTAGAAGTTATCTTTGTCTAAACTCAAACGAAAATAAACGCTTTGGATATAGCAGGATGGAGAGGCAACACTTTCGATGCTGTTTCAAAATTATTTACTGATCGCATTCCGCTAAGTTTTGTTTTTGGAATATTTGCCGACTATAAAAATGTTATGGGAAAACAGGAAATTAAATTAGTTCGTGCAAGACACGATAATAATTGTTATAAAGTGGCTGACGATGCTACTGCAACGATAACAATTAATTCCATCGAGTTGAAGGTTAAACACGTGTACCCGAGCGACGCTGCCAAACTTGGTCTTTTGGATGATATTGCAAAGAATAAACCTATATTTATTCCGTTTAGACATTGGGAAATACATGAATTACCAGCATTAAGAAAAACAAAGAGGGATATTTGGACTGTTAAGACAATGACGGAGAGAGCTCGTTATGTTGTAGTATTTTTCATGACAAATCGAAAAGATAATATAAAAACTCATTGTGACATGTTTGATCACTTGAATATTACCGATCTAAGACTGTATCTAAATTCTGAAGTTTACCCGTACGAGTCGATGAATTTAAATTTCGGTAGTAAACAATATACAGGAGCTTACCGAATGTATACAGATTTTCAAAAAAGCTATCTTGGAAAGACATTCAGCGAACCACTAATAAAATTTGATCAATTTGACGAGCGTGCTTTATTCGTAATCGATTGTTCTAAGCAAAATGAAGCTATAAAAATCAACAATATCGATGTTAAATTAGAGTTTCAAAGTTCCAAAAACTTTCCCGATGACACCCGAGCATTCTGTATTATTATTCGTGATTGTGTTTTAGAATATCAGGCATTAACTGGTATGGTTCGGGAGCTCTTATAAATTAACATCTAAACCCTCTCTATTAGTCAGTACTTTAATAACCAGTAAAAGATGAAGTTCGTCGTAGTTGATGTTCAGTAGTATATAGTATATATAGTATTCCTGAATTTATTGCTAAAGAACTTGCTATCTACGATGGATGCCAAATGTGGAGCTATATTTTTAAGCCAATCAAACCGTTTCATGAGCTGAGTTTTAACCATCAACGACAAATTAACTATCTTTCTAAAAATCATCATGGAATCCCTTATGAGCGTGGAGAAACCTGTTATGAAGAAATTCATTCGATACTTTATGAAGCTCTCCGAGGCGTTGACACTATATATGTTAAAGGCCATGTTAAAGAAGATTTCCTAGTTAAAATATTTGTCAAGATGAATAATAGTTTAGAATATAAAATACCAAATATTGTTAATTTAGAATTTACTTCCGGCATTGTTCCGAAATTAGATATAGCTTTAAGTGATTGTAGATTTCATAGTTTCTCTATGTGTGTATGTAGTGTTAGAAATGCTTCTATATTGTATAATTATGTTGTAAGTCTTTTACCGCAAATAAATTATGATTAATAATAATTTGAGTTTTTATACTTACCTCCCAGCTTCCCAACATCATTAATCATCCATCCTTCACAGTGTTCATGTCTAAGACAACACAGTTAAAAGTTAGGTTAGAAATTTATCTACATAACCTCAACAAACTAAAGAAAGATATCAAGTATTATCAGGAGAAACAAGTGTTGCTGAAGGCTTTTGAAAAGTTAAAGTTATAATGGAGTGGGAAGATGTATTTACAACTCCTTCAAGAGGTGGTACAGGAACAGTGACAGCACCAAACAGACTTGTTCCAGTTCGAATTTATGAAATTAGTGATGCTATCAAGATACAATTCCATCAGCACGAAGTACGTTTACTATATAACGGTGATTATTCATTTACTTTTACTCGAGAGGTATTTGACGAGTTTTTAAGTATTTTTCTAATCCATGTACACCACGGTTGGTGTGATTTACATGAAAACATTGGAAAAAACTGTATCGATTATTGGTTTGAAGAGGAATGTCCTGATATGACTATCAGTGATCACAAAGAACCCATTTTGTGCTTAGATGCTTCAGAAATATTATTGATTAAATCACATGTACATGAATTGTATAATTTAAATAAAGTTATTTATTAGTATATTCTGTTTTTTTAATTCCCCTATCCTAATACCTTATAATATTTAGACATATGGATTGAAATAAAACAAACAATTTTGATATTGTTTTTTTATTATGTATAAAAACATACATACAATAAACACAAAAAACATAAGTTTCAAACATAAAAAACATAAGTTTAAAACATAAAAAACATAAGTTTAAAACATAAAAAACATAGGTTTAAAACATAAAAAACATAGTTTAAAACATAAAAAACATAAGTTTAAAACATAAAAAACATAGGTTTAAAACATAAAAAACATAAGTTTAAAACATAAAAAACATAAGTTTAAAACATAAAAAACATAAAACACATAAGTTTAATACATAAATACATAGTTATAAGTCTAAAATTTAATAAAATAAATTACTTGAAATAAATATAATAAGTTATCTAAATATAATAAATTAACTAATTATTCTAATATCACAATCCTATTAAGGCATAACTACCGAAGGAGATTGAAATGAAAAAATAGCTGTCTGTAATCAGTCTTAACTATGGAATTTCCAATGATTCCTTATACAATGCTATATCTCGATGACCTCAAGCAAGCATGTTCTCGGAATTGGGTATAAGGAAACGCTTATCGTCCGCGTAAGTAACCCACCTTGTTTTTAAGCGATATACATATCGTGTAAATATGAACGGAAAGTGTTCATTTTTCGGAAATTTGCCCCCACGTAAAGCCAGTTTGTAGTCGTCATTGACAATTCCCTTTTTGCTGACGTAGTCGGGAAAAACCTTTGGCCTTTTTCGTCAACTTCCTCCACGTTTATACAGTGTGTCGATTTAAGATGAATACACCCTCATATTGTCGCTATTTTAAAGTTGAGATTTGCATTTTTGCACAGTTATACAGACTCAGAAACAGCATTTTTGTATTACTCAATTTAAAGTAAAGTGGAAACCCAGCCTGCTATGATCTACAAACAAGACAAAGTTCAATTTTTTTTAGAGATACCAAAAAATTTATTAGAAAAGTTTTTAGAATTAAATTTTGACCCCTAATTCCAGTTTCTGAAAAAAATCGAATTTTTACTTTTTTCAGCTTTTTTGTGTTAATTCGAAATAAAAGTTTAAAATAATAATACTAAATATTTTATTAAACAAATACTAATTGTAATTATCGAATGTTGTCTCTCTCTACTAATCTCCATCCATTCGGATACATTTCTCAATTCTTTTACATTTGATTTGCTCCTTTCTCAGTTCGGGCACCATTTCACGACAGACTTGTCTTATTCTATCAAAATTCATCTCGAGTTCGGGCCTGATTTGAAACTTTTTTGTTTAACCATTCCCCAAAAAATAAAAATCCAGGGTGGACATCTGGGACCTCCCTAAAAAAAGGACTGTTTCTTCCTATCCAACGAAAGGAAAATGTTCATTCAACCATTGCCGAACAACTGGAATTGTGGATTGATGCACCACTAACTGCAAATACATATCCTGTCTAACATCAAGGGGAAGATCTTCAATTGCATCCAAAATTCCCGTTTAAGAAATTTCAGAAACGGTTGGCATTTTGGTTATTGAAGAAAAAGGCCAATTATTGCTCTCCTAATATTCCACACCATACATTCACCTTCTGTGAAATTGATCTTTAATTTATAACCCAATGCGGATTTTAGGAAGCCCAGCATTACTGTTTTGAGAAGATACCACCCGTTAGTGGTAAATGGTTTCAGAAAAAATCTTTTTAAAAAATTCCGGTCATTTAAAAATTACCGGGCCCAGTAACAATAGTCTAATCTTTAGCATGGTCACCTTCCCTCAAAGTATTAGGAACTTTGGTTTGAAAGGCTTGATTTTGTGACGAATGAAACACGCCTAATTTTATCCTTAGTGGTATTCATTTCGGATGCTTTATTTCAAGACTCAGTATGGATTTACTGACGCCAAAATATTTTATCTTCAGGGTGCTGGGTATTCGACGATTGGACTATTCTCAACAAACCAGTTGATTGAAACGAGCAAATACGTCCTGCAGTTTGTATGGCTGATAGGGTCCGTTGGAGATGTCTTGGTTAAACCTGCAGTAACTTCTCTGCTACTTGATGAAAATCTAAAGGATTATTTCAATTTTTTCTTGTAAATTCAAACGCATTATGATCACATGACTCACTAAAAATAAACAACGTTTTGTCACTTGACGTTTCAGATAAATAATGTTCTGTTCCATGGTACTAATACGGTAGAATTCAAAAAAGTGAAAAAAGTAAAAATTCGATTTTTTTCCGAAACCCGGAATTAGGGGTCAAAATTTAATTTAAACTTTTTTCCAATAATTTTTTTGTATCTCTAACCGAAGCAAAATATTGACACTTTTTTGTTTGTACGTCATACAGGTGGGTTTCCACTTTACATTTAAATTAGTACATACAAAAATGCTGTTTCTAGTCTGTATAACTGTGCAAAAATGCAAATCTCAACTTCTTAAAATAGCGACAATATGAGGTTATTCATCTTAAATGCGAAAAAACCCAAAATATCTTGATCCCATAAAATAAACGTTTTTCCCTACTCATCCTTCATTTGGCCCTTGGAATATTTGGAAACTGTGGTTTTCCTGCAGTAATTAGATGTATCGAATTTATCAAATTTTGTTTCTATCATCTAGAAATTTTTGATTCAAATAAAAAATAAAGGAGTCAGTATTAGGTTTGATATTAAAAAAAATCATTAATAGTTTTCGATATTTATCGAAAAAACTATAAATAGGTTTATTATATACAACTTTTTGTTTTTGATCGGATAGCACCAGATTTTGTTAAATAAGAAACTTTTTAAAGTGGGTTTCGTCATCAATCTTCCTCCTAGTCGTCTGATATTTTCCCAATAAAAAGCTTAACATCGACCCTTTTCTCCACGTTTTCCATTTTTCCAAACACGGCGTTATAAGCTTGAAAAGTCCTTTTCAAATTATTTTTCCTTTACCTTTGATTTCAGACTGTCGTTTTTTGGGGAGATTGATTGAATGAATACGGATGAATTTTGGTGACAACCCATGGTCTAAACATTGACGCAAATTTTGATAATGAATGACATATTTGATTTGGAAAAAAATTTGGTTTTTTATTAATTGACCTTTGTTCTGGGCGGCAGATTCGGACAAAAGGGGAGCAATTATGTGAAAATGAGTTCTTCGGATACTTTAAATCAATTGAAAATGTATCCGGTGTTTGCCTCTTTATCGTGTTCGAAATCTAAATTCTCGATCTCATCCTCCTCCCAAACCCCTTAAATTTCTCGTTGGTAAAATTGGCACCCCTTAAATTGGAGCATCCAATACATGATATACGAGGTAGGTTTGGAAGCACATAACGCTAACTCCTCCTCGAATACCGTGTTTAAAGAATGAATTGACTAGATCTGTGTAATAATCTATCCCTGTGGCCTTGAGAACGCATGAAAGATCCTGGGAGCTGTGAAGTACTCGAAGGACGTTTTAGTACTAGACACACCCTCTAAAGCTTTCAAAAATATCTTTAAAGTAATTGTTTTAAATAAATGTCGAATATTAAAAAAGTTTTATTCAAAAAATTCATACAGTCCGGACGCTTGTAGTCCCTTAATGCCCGTTTTTCAGTTGGTTGAAAAGTCTTGTCGGATGGAAGCTTATCATCATCAATTTTCAAAGGAATCAAACGGAAAAAGGGGAAAAAAACCCCTTTTGCCGAATTATGAAATTTATCCTATCGGGGGAAATATTTCCTAAATTCGCGGCATTGTTGGGGTTTTTAAAATTTTTACTTAATTTATCTAAACTGCTGGCCATGAAGCGAAAACTATTAAAAAAACTTAACTTTAAAAATACCGTTTTGTTTTCCTTCCTTTTTTTCGATATTTTCCACCCAAAAAATGTTTGGGCAAAATACCCCTCTTTTTTTTGAGGGATAACATCGCTTTTTTCCCCTTGAAGAGCTTTTAAAAACAGGGGGGAATCAAAACCGGGCATGTTGTGGAAGAAAATAGGAATAAATTGGGTTTTTTTAAATTTGATTATACAAATGAGCTGCACCTGAAATTGTCCCGTTTAAAGGGGAAGATCCCCAACTCTCTCATCTTTCATTAAATGGTCTTTCCCAAAAATGGCAGCTGCGTGTCTCCGAAAATCAATCTCTTTTCAAAAGCTAAAGGAGTCAAACAATATTCTTTAAAAAAGTTATAAAGGGAAAT
>JAHBCN010013774.1:0-23856 GCA_019359885.1 Listronotus oregonensis
AATATTTTTTTTTGGAAGGCATCGTCCTTCATGCTCCATATTTGGGTGAAAGGATTTCGTCCCCCCTTGACGGTTTTTTCCAAGGGAATTTTAAAATTCCCCATCTTCCAAGGAGGATAAACCCTTTTGTGGATCGTTCTTGGGCATCGGCCTTAACGCGGCGGTCTTTAAATTTTGACAGGCGTTGCTGATAAAATTGAGCACAGTCTTTGCACTTTAAAAACGGCAGAACCAGAGGTACCAACTTTTAAGGATAAAAAATATGCACCAAACCCCGAACACGGGATGAACGACGCTGAAAATTTTTATTCAATTGAAAAAGAACTCTTTTTTTTTTTTTAAGTAAAAAAAAAAGGTACTTATGGTTGTTGTGTTTCATAAATATGTTTAAAATTCAATAAATTTTTTTTAAAAAATTTTTTTTTTTTTAAAAAAATTGCGTTTTTATTAAGAGAGGATCTGATATGGAATCTTGTAAAGAATAGGTATTTCCGATTTTACTTTTTTAGTGGAGTAAAATTTGGAAGAAAATGCTTAGTTATCGAGAAAAAAACCATAAACCAAACCAACAGTGAAATATTTAATAAGGTAATCGACACGAAATCACTTTTACGACATTTTTTAGTGGTCGAGAGCTTTTTTTTTGAAAAAACCCAAAAAATCGGTTTTCAGTAAAACACGTATTTTAACCCCCCACTGCTCTACTTTAATAATATTAATGCTATAAAAGTTAATTTTTTTTAGAAAATAGACACAATAGCGCTTCCAACGTCCCACTTGAAGTATATTTTTTGTTAAATTTTTAAAATGGTACGAAACTCAAAATTGTTATTTTTAGATAATTTTAGGCAATCGAGAAAAAAGTTTATTATTGAAAATTTATACATACATGCTGCGTACAAATTGTTGTAATATTTAAAAAAGTTTTTAAAAAAAATTTTTAGATTCCTTTATAGTATTGAGTCAGTGATATTTTTTTAACGGCCAAACTCATATTTTTGCGCCTTTTAGGAGCCGGGACACAAAGATCTTACGGTCCGGTGGAAGTGTAGTAGGTAGTTTAAAGTTGTACAACAGGTTTAAACGCAGATCTAAGGGCTGCTTGTTGTTTAGAAAAGAAAAATTTTAAATATCCAAAACAGGTTAGATTTTTAAACCCATACAAAAATATCAATCATTGTTATTAATTACCCACCTAATTAGTAGGTTTATTCAACTTTTTTTTATTTTGGTAAAAAAACCACAGGGGATTCGTTATTTTTTGATTATAATTAAAACATCAAAATTTTTTTAAACATTTTTAGCAACAAAAAATTGCGGATGCTTTGTGTCTTTTAATTAAATTTGAAAATATAGTACATACATTAAATATAAACTAAGGCTTGTTAAAGGTTTTTTTTAAACGGAATATATAATTCTTTTTTTTCCATATAAAGAGATGATACGAAGCTATTCTTTGACATATCTGAATGTGTTGAATCAGCAATTTTAGACTTTTGTAATAATTTGTTATTATTGAAGGTTTTTTTTTATATAAAAAACTAACCAGAACTAACAAACAACAACTTTCAAACTATGATCTAGTTCTGGTTAGTTCCGGTTGGTTTTCCTCGTTAAATTGTATTTTTTTATAAATGCGCCGTTCTGGTCGGTCATGATTAGTGCTGGTTAGAAAGGGCTTTCTATTTTCCCAATTATATCTGTAACTGGCTTAAATAAAGCCATTGCACCGTATTATGGCAGCAGCTCTTAATAAAGTTTAAATTTTGGACATTTCTTCGGGTAACAGATCTATCTGAACATCACTACCAATACTGAAAAAAGGTAGATATTGTCGAACTTTTTTGGAGGTTGGGGAAACCTTTCCATTTTTGTGCGATTTTATGTTTCTTTCAGAGATGTAGTGGTAACATAATTTATGATATTTTCATCAAACGCAAATAAATCTTTATAGCCACGTAATTTAGATATCATATTAATGTCGTTTCTATTCCTGGCAGCTTTATTACTTTTTTTATAGGTAGCTTTTCTCTACCTAAAAAGATTCATTATTTAAAAAAAAAAATACCCTAAAAGGATTTTAAGGATAAAATTGAAATTCGTATTTAGTTTCAGTACAAAATATAAACTAATATAAAGGTACCAACTATACTATGAAGGTGCCTAATAATATTTAAATTACTTGTTTAAACAGATTTTTTATATAACTTTTCTTTTTTTTTTTTTAACATTGTGCAAAAAAAAACATTTGTCTAATATTAAAACTATCGCATTTAAGTTTTTTAAGGACCGGCGCGGCGCCACTGTCTGATTGCAAATTATGATAATAGTTTTGAGAATCTGTGTAAGTTTTACGACAGTTTTTATGATATTTTATTTTAATTTCACCATTTAAAATATCATTTTTTGACAAATTTTTTTGTTGTTGTCCTGCCTTTTTTAGCCTTAATAGTAATGATAACAACCCTTGTATTCTAGGTCAGCGTTTCTCAACCAAAATTTAGTTATTATTGTTTTTTAATAAGTAATTTTTTTCGCGGATCGAAAATTTCCGCGGGCCAGTTAAATTTCTCCGCGGACCACTTGTGCCATGGTGGGCCGCCGGACCAGCGGTTGAGAATAGCTGTTTAGGTCTTTGTAAAACAGATTTGTATCCATCATACAAATTTTCTTACAAATAATTCGCTTCATTGTTTTAAAATTTTAAATACATACAGCACACTCTAAATTTCGACAACCACCCACTAATGTATTACTTAACTACGCACCTATCCGGTATGCGGGGCTATTGGGTCCCGATAATCTTTTTTACGTCTGAAAAAAAATCGTTTCAAACGATAGCTCTTTGGAAAAATTTTTCAAAAATTTTTTTATTTTTTGGCTATATTTTCTTCGCTGCATGTATGAAAAAATTTTCAAAAACAAAAAAGTTTATCGATTGGTGAAAATTTCAATACCAAAAATATTTATTTTTAGTTTATATGATTTTTTGAGGAATGAAAGTGCGAATTGTGCCCAAACTGTTTATAAGGTTAAAGGTAGAGTGTGGGCTTTAATTTGACACAAAAAAATTTCGGGTATCTTTAAGTTTTTAAAGTTATGGGGTAAACAAAAAAATCAATTATAAGTTAAAAAAAAATCACTTTTTATTAATTTAAAAAGTTCAAGACCACAAAAAAATGTCGTAAAATACGATTTCATGTGTCCGGGGAAAACTCAAAGAAAAACCTAACAGGTTTGATCTGGTTCTACCCAAAAAAAAACGACACGATAGACTTACGGAATCGCTCCGCTATTGGTAACATTTTAAACGGTGGACGTTGTTGAGATTATTTGGAAAAGTTGCTAAAATGGTTGGATTTTAAAACTCTTCTTGTATTTAAAAAAAATGTGATTAGATAGACATCTTAAATAATTTTTGACGTATAATTCTGAAGAATAATTAGGAAAATTATTTTAAACGGGTCACAAGATATATGATATTATAATAACTTTTTTTTAATATAACACTTTATTTATTTTTTTAGTACTGCATGTTATAGCTTCGGACAAGCCAAAAATACATAAAATTATTTTAATTCTTTTGTTTTTAAAAAGAATAGATGGATAATAAACAACAGCGAGTAATAGAATTCTTGTAAATAAATAGTTTTACTTATATTTATTAAATTAAAACAGCAATTTTCTAGGAAAATCAAGCAAATATTTTGTCTGCTTTAGATATACCTACCTGAATTTATCAATAAAATGTAGTAGGCATGAATCATATAAAAAAAACAAATTTGAAGAAGTTTTACAGTATCGGTCATTTGAGCTATCTATCCTAGAGCTTGTTTCGGAAGAAGATATATAAAATAACTTTAAGTGCCAAACATATTTTTCATATTCTGTGCAAGGTAATTATTTTTTAAATCTTTTTACGCTTAATCGGTTTTAAACGCAAAATCCTAAACTAAATTATTTCTTGTCATCCAATTGCCATGAAATATTTAAAAATGTGCTACGTTCTCAAGTTTTATTTTTCACTTATAGTTAAATTTAACACACTGTTAAATTTAACAACGAGATCGTCACTCGTCTGTAAGTGTGTCAGGCCGAAACTTCGCCTGGCGCACTTGGTGCCCCAGATAAGCATCCTAGTAGGTCATGAATCTGACAGATTGCCTCCTGTAAACCATGACTGGGCGTTCTCTTTTTTAACGTTGTTGTGTTCCCTATTAGGGGATAGAATAAGGAAAGCATGATTGTCGTTGATGAACTATACAAATTCTTGCCATTTAGGTTAATATAAAAAATCCGTTTTACTGGAAAGTAGATAAATTGTGTGCTTGTTGTTGGAGCAATTGCTTGATCACCGAAAAATCGGTAAAATACAACCAGATAATAATTTGAACAGTAAATTAGAATAATTTGAATCTGAGTTTGAATATGAAATTTTAAGATTTTTTGTACTCTATATTTTGGCAAGGCTTCTTGACAAACAATTTTTTTCAAGTGGTGATGGCGAATATGTAGTCCATATAAACTTGGTAAAGGTTTCAAAGATGTCTACTGTTTTTAAAAAGCTAAGATATATACTTTATAAAAAGATATCTACAAAGTTACTGACTCTTAGTTGAGGCGCACAGTAGTGGGTCATGCTGAATTTCGACCTGACACACAAATGCGTGCATATTACACGAAAGGTTTCAGCATGTTATTGCCTCTATTATAACTTCGTTGTCGTTTTACATGGAGGTGTGAAATTTGGTAGGTAAATTCACATAGGTATTTTAATTACCTCTGAAAAAATAAACAAGGTATATTAAGTGAATTCTGAGATATTGGACTTTGAAAGTCTCCTATTTTACTACTGACTGAGTGACTGACTCATTTGCTTATCAAAATTATGGAGCACTTTCCGAGGAAAAAGACGTTTTAGGTTTCAAATAAATAAAAAAAATTAATACTCCACATTGTGACCTAAAACAGGGGCAGTATTATCGTATATTTAGGGGGTATTTTAAAGATGAGGAAAGCCGCAATTATAAAATATGTCCCCGTTTAGTTCTGCATTATAAATATAGAAGAAGTACAAGAAAATAATAAAAATTAACAAAAACAACAATGTTAAAGTACTTTTCTTTAAATTACAGCTGATAAAACGATTAATTTATTTATTTAAAGCTGGTACTGAAAACTATTAAATCTTTTAACACTGCTACCGTTTCTTCACTCGAGCAGAATGTCAGTGGCCGTTGGTCAAAACAATTTCTTTTTTACCGGCGGCGAGGCAATTCCTTCCGTGGATGACCTTCACAGACCGAACACAATGGGACATGGGCTTGATATATACTTAGCGCTTGTAATCATGGTGGTTTTAATATTACAAAAAAAAATGTATATTGTACATATTTTTTTTATTGCATTAATAAAAATATGTCATTTGCATCACAACAAACTGTATTTTAATCATGTCGTCTGACAGACTACTTCAATAGGCCTTTTCATGCGCAGCCCGTCAGTATCAGCATTTTTTTCGTACTGTTTTTTGTAAACATAAGCAATATTCGGGAAGCTGCAAACACAATTAAAATACAAAATACTAAGAAAGTATAGTTATTAAAGGAAAAGAAAATAATAAAATAAAGAAAAAAAGTGCCTTAATTAGCAAATAGGTTTTTTAATCGATTATTATAATGATATCAGTACGAAAAGGAACAAAGAAGCGGTGTTGTTATGGAGTATGTAGAGTGATACACGCTATAAATCATTTAAATACAATACAATTTAATCAATATAACAATTGTATACTGGTAGGCCTAGTAGGAATAAAATTATAGATACTTTTGTATAGTAAAGAAGTAATGATGCCTAACCTCTCAATCAGCTCACTTTTTTTTCCTTTTTAAAGACGTCCATGACATTTAAGCTACCTTTTTAATTGCGTATAATTACTTGGGCTTCAACCAGGGTATAAATCAGTGAAGCACCATCCACGATTTTTTTCCAGTAAATAGTTAATTCAGGAGATAATACTGCATTCCCAGCCATTCAATCAGAATTAAATGTGATCAAAACGAGTACGAAACTTTTGAATTGCCGCCATTTCAACATGGCGACTGCGCGCTTGTGCATGATGAAAAGGCCTATTAAACAATAGGCCTTTTCATCACATTTTGTGCGCATGCGTCAGTATCAGCCATTTTTTCGTACTGTTTTTGTAAACAAGCATGTTAAAGGGCCTGTAAACACATAATTAAAATAAAAAATACTAAGAAAGTATAGATTATAAAAGAAAAATACGAAATTAAAGAAAAAAGTGCCTTAATTGAAGTAAATGGTTTTTTAATTGATTATAATTATTATAATGAATATCAATTACAAGGAAGGAAGAAGCGGTTTTTGTTATGGAGTATGTAAGAGTGATACATATAAATCATTTAAATACAATACAATTTAATCAATATAACAATGGTATATATGTGGTAGGCCTAATTAGAATAAAATTATAGATACTTTTGTATAGTAAAGTAGATGCTAACCTCTGAATGAGCTCACTTCTTTCCTTTTTAAAGACATTAGGACATTTAAGCTACCTTTTGTTGAATTTGTCATGGGCTTCAACTGAATTATAAATCGGTGAAGCACCGCTCAACGATATTTTCCAGTAAATGATTTAGTGGGAGGTTATACTGCATTCCCAGCCATTGTCGATCAAAACAGTACGAAACTTTTGAATTGCCGCTATTTCAACACTAATGACAGCGCTTGCGCTTTGTCACATGATGGAAAGGCCTATAGGCACTTTCATCACGATTACATGCGCATGTCAGTATCCACTTATTTTGTTCATTACTGTTTTGTAAACAAACGTATAAAGGGCCTGTAAACACATAATTAAATTAAAAAAATACAAAGTAGTTATTGAAGGAAGAAAATACAAGAAATAAAAGAAAAAAAATTTTATAGCAAATAGGTTTTAATCGTTATTTTAATGATATCAGTACGAAAAGGAACGAAGAAGCGGTGTTGTTATGGAGTATGTAAAGTGATACACGCTATATGATCATTTCAATACAATACAATTTAATCAATATAACAATTGTATATATGTGGTGACCTAATCAGAATAAAATTATGATACTTTTTGTATAGCAAAGAAGTAATTTTGCCTAACCTGTGTCAGCTCACTTCTTTTTCCTTTTAAGAGCGATATACTTTAACTGGATTATAAATCAGTGACACCATCTGTTTTTGGTAAATAGTTTAATTGAAATGTCTACGCACAGCCATTTGTCGATTAAAATGTCGATCAAAACAGTACCCCAACTTTTGAATTGCCGCCATTTTAACATGGCGACTGCATGCGCTTGTCACATGATGAAAAGGCCTATTAAACAATTTCTTCCTTTTTTTTCCTTATTTTTACCTCTGGTCCCCGTAGGTAAAATCTGCCAGCACTTCCCTCTCCAGACAGAGCTTTCCAGGGCTCGAAGCAACCAAAAATTCGAAAAATTTTAAAGTGAATTTAAATCATTCTGAGCACAAATTATAGTGAATAAACCAGAACTGCTACTGATGTGCGCATATCCGGCTTCTGTCACTGCTAACGCTACCTGCTACGCATGTGACCATCTTCCGCTACCCAAAACCTTCTCTGCGCAACACAAAAACAGAAAAATGCCGGTTAATAGGACTATTTGATTACAGCGCCTAGGCTCAGTAGAAGGACCCATTAAATGGCGTAAGTCTCTTCTTGATGAGTGAATTCACTGATCAGGTCAACAAATCCTAATTTCTTCTATCTCTAGCGGGATATGCGGGTAGCTAATCCTTCTTCTAGTGATTAGCTGTACCCTCCTTTATAATCATTAATGGCGAGAACAAGAACAAGGCTGAATAAGGAGTATATGTGATATATCAAAGGACAATTAGATCGAACACCTTTTAATAATCTAAGCACGAAAAAAACACAAACATTTTGATTTTATAGAAAACCATTTTGTGTTTTGATTTTTTACAAAAGTTTTATTGACAGCAGTTATTTAAAGAAGGGCCCAAGTCCAAAAAATAAAATTTTACAGAAAAAAAAAACAGTTTAACGTTTAAGAATGGTATAAAAATACAGTAAAACTGCAATATAACGGCCACTATAAGTAGAATAATTGAATATTTATAGGAGTGCGTTATTGCCAGGTAACAGTTATTCAAACATACAATACATTTAATATGTTTAAATATATAACTTTATAACTATCAAAAACATAAGTCTAAGCAGGGAAAAAGTTAAAGTTATTTTGTACCAAAGTATTTATATTTAAACCACTATCCAGGGTGTCCGGAAATGACGATGAAAAAGTTTGAAATTAGCAGTTCTTCCCATAAAGATATGAAAAAGTTCATATGGCATGGATAGGAAATGCTTCCAGAAGGAGCTACTGGCCCTTGAAGATGGTGTCGCACAAGTGGTTTTTATTTAATTTGATTCAGATCTACTTTGTCTGAGTTAACTTCCACATAAGTTGAGGTGATTAGGTCACTTTTTAAAAATATTGATGAGCCCTCTTGCAACCCAGTAGAGTGGGACCAAAGGGGTGGTTAGTAATTTGGGGTCATATTTTTTTTGTAAGAGTGTATTTTTGCTATCTTTTAAATAAAAAAAAATAAAAAGATGTAGTAGGTACCAGTAAATTCATTTTTTGGCACTGGGTGTAAAAAGAATAACTTTATTTTAAATAGTATTTAAGCATCTTCTTATTTTATTACACAGCCTCAATTTTGTATTTAAGCACTGCAGTCATAACAAGACCGAGAACCTTTTTAAGTAAAAATGTTCAAAAAAACAATTTATTTAAAAGATAGCGAAAATACACTCGGCGAAAATATGACCCTAAACAACCAACCACCCCTTGTTCCCACGCCATAGTTGCAATATAGGTTTACCTGATATTATCAAAAAGTGACCTTTAATCACTCTAACTCAGTGTTTCCCAAAGTGTGGGGTCGCGACCCTGGGGGTCGCAATGAGCTCACTAGGGGGTCGCCGGAAATTTCAAAATAAGACAAAAACACTACTTTGTTAAATCATGTATTTTTATTTTAATAAAGCCGTAAATAAAAATTAGCAATTAATTATCAAACGAAACATAAAACTAAATATTAAAAGTTCTTAAAAAAGTTCTTAAAACTCAAAAAAGAAAAAAATAAAGTCAAATATTACAATGTTAATGAGACCCATGCGCCTGTTTTTTTGGAAACTAGTCTTTCAAATCTAGGCTGTGTATTTGGGAACACACACAATTATATCGTTTTCAAGTACAGGGCCGATTTCTCACTTTTGTTTTAATGGCAGTCATAGACAGAAACTTAACTCCCATAAGCAACTTTATAACTTGCTAATAATGCTTTTCGTTAGTAGTCGTTTACCAGTGAAAGTATCTCTTCCTGTTGTAGAAGGACGTTCAGCTTTCTTTCGAATTCTACGGTTTTTATCTTTTTATCTGGATGTTTGCTATTTAAATGTCTGAAGTAACTTTGATGGCTTCATGCTTTCGTTTGACAATACTATCCCACACAAGCCACAGCTGCGTTTGGCCAGAAATAATGGTAAAACCATATTTAAAGATAATCATCACTTTCATAAAGTCATTTTCTTTATTACTGCCACTTTCAGACGTAGATGGTTCTGCTTCTTTTTAAAAACTTATCCATAATTTTAGCATTCACATCGTGAACTAATGATACGTAAGCGAGGAATTACATGAAGTCTGAAAATATTTACTCATTGCCAAAATACCGCTGCATTCGCCACAACGCGCTGTTTTTAAACTGAGGTCTCGACTGCCTCGCCGCTTATATAAAGCCGAAACGAGGCTACGAGAACGTTCAGGTGCCATCTACTAGCGAAGTAAGGTAGAGCCTTCGCGAATATCATGGAAAAGTATTGCGATGTGAGCCTTCAAACAAAGATGTCGCGATTGTACAATGTGCAGTCGACTTTTTATTATTTATTTTTATTGTAAATGCTAGTCTGGCAGAAGTACTACGTTTACTAGTGGAACGAATCGCAATTATTCAAATAATTGTTGAATTTTTTAAATGTATTTAGTTTAAACTTAAACAGTAAGCAAAATAAAATTTGAGAAACCATCAGTTGTAAATTAGGCACCTCTTTTGTCGCTATTTTGGTTTGGGTGATGAGTAGGGGGTCAATGAGCAATTTTTTACAATAAAAGAGATTAGCGCTTTTTAGGTAAGTTTAGGAAACACTGCTCTAACTTATACCTAAAAAGTTAATTCCTGTATTGTAAGTAGATTCTAATAAAATTAAGCTAAAAACCACATTTATGACACCATCTTCTTCAAAGGAGCCCTCTGGAAGCTTGTTTCCGGACCTATGTTAATATCGTTTTTCATATTTTTTTATGTAGAATAATACCTTAAAATTTATCATCGTCATTTCCGGACACCCGTAGATAGAGCCGCAGTACCTATTTGCGCCAGGGTCCTTGGTTACGTAGCTATGCCACTGCTTGCATGGAAAGGCGTTGCAGCTCTTTTTTCTTTGGGAGCTCAGACATCTCTATAATTGTTTTTTTAAAGTTATATGTTGCTGCATTAGTACAACTATAAACGGAGACGGAACTGATACGTTACTGAGACGTCACTGGTGTGTTGGAATAGACCATTATTCTAATAATAAAATTAAATTCTGAATTATAATCTTAGTCTAAGAGAGATATCCATGACAATCGAAAAATGTACAATTCGAAAACGTAATATTTGTACTCGTTCACGCATATCGAACACTATTTCAGTTCTGTGAAGCATCACTTTTCATTCTATTGTACTTTACTTCATTTAACAAGTGCGAAGCTCTTACCGAAGGAACTAAACTTCACTGGTTTTCACTTTTAAGCTAAACGAAATAGGACAAGTTGTTTGTTCAGAGGTTAAAGACATGAAATAATTAAGCGGTAAACGGGTTGTGTAAGATCGTTTATCGCCTGATTATGACGAGAGCTTGTTCTTAGAGATAGAGCGTTTATATTTTGATTACTGTGGCTTCTACAAACAACTATTTGGACTACGTTTATGAAAACTATAGGATATAAAAAAAATTCGTAAAACAAAAAATAGAGATTTTTGAATTGTCTATATAAAAAAATATATATAAACATTTTTGATAAGATAAATAATAAAGAAGATATAAACGAAAATGGTTTTCTGACAAAAAAAATCAGGTTAAAATAGGATTTTTTATTAATGTGATTTTTGGGCTTTTTTTATTATAAATTATTTATTTCTTAAACCTCCAAAAACACCCATTACCAATATGACTTTGTGTACCAAGTAGATATCATCAGGAGCCTTCTTATCAATTCAGAGTATTCTCTAAGTTGCCTCCTCTCCAGTTACTGATAAATTTGGGTATACGGGGGTTTTGAGGCGCTGATTACGAATCTGCAAAAATTTTTTTCGGCAACGTTTCGTTTACAGATATTATATCAATTAAAAATCCTTCACCCTAATTTTCACTATATTCCCCCTTCTTTTGTACAGAATTGTAGTTATTGCACTAAAGTGTTTATTATTTTATAAATATTACTAAAATACTTATGTTTATTTATTTTGCTTTTTTCCATTAAATTTCGAACTTTCCAAGTTCAAAGGCAGCAACCACATTTGTTTCAAAGGCTAGTACTATGGTTGCCTACGTTGCTGACGTGTGAAATTGGAGGTTTGCAATTAAATGGGAAAAAAATAACAAAATTAATATAAGAAGCAGGATTTTTAAAGGTGTTTAATAATATTATTATTATAGTGGTATGAAATCAAGAATTCTGTGCAAACAGATATCGACAAGCAGTTGGATTTTCAGCTTTGATGATGAAGATATCTCGAAAACAAACGTTGTTGAAAAAAAATTTTTGCAGTCGTAATCAGCGCCCCAAAAACCCCGTATGCCAAATTGTCGGGTGAGACAATTACCAATTTTAATATTTGTTCTCCTTCAAAACTTTAGACTTTTCTATATTTTGTGGAATTTCTTCCATTTGAGCAAATCGTTAAATAAAAATACCAACTGACAAGAAAAACACCAAAAGTCAAACTTAACACCAGTCATTATCTACTTACGTTTTTAAGGTACAGGTGCAACATTTTTATATTGCGAATAAATAGTAATTAGTCTTTTGAAAACTCTTTTTGGGTAAAACATAAGCATTATGCCACAGGCTTTACTGGGACCAAATGCCCTTCAGGTCGAAATCTAGCCCTCGGGCAGGGCCCTCGCTATTTCGACCCTAGCCCCCAAAAAAATTAATACCCTTATAAAAAACTAAACTTTTTTTAAATTTTTAAAAAAATTAAGAAAAACACAATATTAAGTGTGACATGCCATCACAAAAATTCAACCAAAAATCTTTTGCTCATTTTACATGACTGGAAAAAGTCCCTAAAATTCCACATCCTTGCTCTTGACATATCACTGGTTTTAAATAATGTCTTACATGATGCGCTCCTAAAAAAATTTTTGTTCTTCGGTCTTTCACCTAAACTTCTTGGCTCTCCAGTTTTTTTCCTAACGTACTTATTTTAGTTATTGTAGATGGTTGCTCCAGGTTTTCATCAGATTAAGGTCTTAGTAAAATCACCAACTGTATTTCTTCTTTACATAACGATCTCTTTTCTTGTCTTGTTGTTTATGTCTTATTAAAAACACATCATGTTTCCTGTCATATTGTTGCGCCTGGCGTTTGGGTTTTCGAGTGTCTTTTTCGACATTTGCTATTTGACATTTTTGCAAGTGGGTAGGACACAAAAGGAATTTTCGTTTGTGATTGTTGTTACTAACATACCATTTTAAAAAAATATATTATATTTTATTATTTCGCCCTAGCTTTCACTCCTTAGATTTTTGTATCCGTCAGGAATTTTTTTAAAGCAATATTAATTCCCTTCACTACAATACTGTAGTCTTTTCTTCATAAAAATATGTTTTTCTTCTTTTTAAAAGTAACACTCGATTTTGAAATACAAGAAATTACAAAAGCACCGGTTAATAATTGAAATTTTATAGGTTATGTTTACTATTTGATATTTCAGAGCCTTTTACCATTCAATTATCCACATTTATGTTAAAGTTTCGCCAAATCGACAAAATTTTTTATACTGTTTCTTTGGACTTGTCCCTTTTCGAATCAAATTAGAATTTTTCGAATCCTTTTTAACTGACATTGAAACCCTAGCCCCGGAACTTTAAAAAGGGAAAAGGTGATCTACAATGCAGTGATATAATTAAGAACAAATATCAAAACTCATCTTTGTTGGAATTTTATAAGAGTCTTCCACTGACACAATTTGATATTTTTCATAAAAATTTTCTCGTGGTTTTTTTCTGTTTTTGGTACTACTTATTTGTGGAGAAAACCTTCTCCCAAAAAGAAGTAACAAAAAATGTTTCAGATCGAAATTAACTGATGAGCATCTTAAATCTCTTTTAATAATTGGTCAGAAATAAATTGTCACAACAAACTATTGTCAGTGGCAAATCTCTCAAATCTCATTTAAATTTTCATATGTCATTATGTTTGTTATAAGTTATGTGAAATTTTTAAAATGTATAAAATGTTGTTGGTTCATTTCAATAATTTGTGTTATTATATACTGTAGTTAAATTTTCTCTTATTACCCTCTTTCTCATTTTCAATTCTGTGTTTCTTTATCAACTTATCACAAAAACAATAACAATAAGCCTACAAGAATGTAAGTGGGGGTTAGTTTATGACCTAACATTTTAATTCATATTAATAATTATTCAACATAAAATTGGAATACTTGTTCTCTAAAAGATTTTCAAGTAAAGAATGCATAAAAGTTACTACGTTTTGTTCTTGGGAGCTGCCAGAGAAGGGAATAATACTGGCCAATTCCTCTGAGCAGAAGCCGTGAAAATACCTATAGAAGAGCGACAGACCCCCCTACAGCTCGACGATGGGAAAGAAGGAAACCTTTTTTGTAAACGTTGGATCATTAATAAGACGACAGCTCTTTTGAATGGAGTCAAGAATGCTAAGTGTTGTAGGGGACGCCATTCCCCAGACATGAGAACAATATTCCAAAGGGCCCTGATTTGGGATACATACAGGGGTTCAGATTGGAAAAAGAAAAATTTTAATATTTTCTGACTGAAGAGAATCAATCTTTGAACTCGAAGCTATGGATGAAATGTGTTTGTGCCGTTGAGTTATTCTAAAAAAAGTAACAAAACTAGATTAAACGACTCTTTTCCCCAAAAAGAACTTGGCCGCTCATATGTAAGGGATGAGCATTCGCAGATTTTTCGCGACCGAACATGACTGTTTTTTTGAGGCATTAAAATGAACACGATTTTTGGCGCCCCAATCCAAGATAAGGTTGGGGTCTTGTGAAGAGATATCTGCATTGACCTGCCTTTTTTTTCCAAATCAGAATTTACACGGTAGCATAAGAAATTGAAAGGAAACTGGAAAGCCAAGAGCAAAGCTTAGGTGAAGACCTTAAGAAGGAAGTTTGTTAAAGCCCACCCCATGCCAGCCCTTTTTTAAAAAGCTTTGGTTATGTCAAGAGCAACATGAATTCAAAAACTCAAGGGACTTGTTCCAGTTGTGAGACAAAGGAAAGAAGACCCGCTGTGGATCTACTGTGACGGAATCCATATTGTCTATCATGTAAGATCTTATTTTTTCAGATATTTTAAAGATTTGGGAATTAATGAATTTTCATTACCTTGCAAACAACTGAAAGAAGAGATATAGGTCTATAGTTAGAAGGAGACTTTGGACCCCCTGAGTTGCACACGTGCAGCTTTCCAACTCGGAAAATCCCGTGTCGTAAGAGATTCGAAAGAGACGAGTTAAGATGGGTGCAAGCGGGGGGAGCACATTTTTAAGACGATTGCTGGTATCCATCCAGCCCAGGTTTTTTATATTAAGAAGAAAGAATACGCTTGATCTGGGCTTTAAAATTTATGGACATTTGAGAAACAGAACAACTTTTTGGAAAGGGAAGGAAGATTAATAGGAGGATCAAGCGTAGAATTGACAAATTGTTTGGCAAATAGTTCGGCTTTTCCTTTGGAGGTAGAAAATTCCATCTTCAGAGTTTGGGGGTGGAAAAGAATTTGTGCAAAAGTTCTGACTAATATTTTTTGCAAAGGACAAAAAGCTTTACTGCCATTTGAGCAAGAGAGAACTTTATCCCAAATTTGATTTTGAAGGTCTTTTTTCTTCTGAGATGGTCTGATTATACTGATTTCTTGCTTCGATGCTAGCCTGGCGATTTCGGTTGGTTTTGGGAAAATTTTGTGCTTGAAGTTTTAAAGTCTATTTTTCCGGTTTGAAAACCACGTTTGTGATTTGAAGTTATGGGGTTCTTTTTAGCGTGGGGAATTATAAAACTTAATTTTTGTTAACCTAAATTAACTTAACTTTTCTGCATAATTCTACTTTAACAGTAAACACATGAAGATAAAATATGAAACACAAACAGGATCGTCCGATAACCGTCACATCTCTGTTGAAACGCACTTTAATCACTGCGCCAACAAACCTATTATAGGTTTTGTTAACAATTTTTTTTTTATTTGAATTATTAAATAGGTTTTATTTTCCTTAAACAAAACGTTTTGCTTGTTAATGGTCTTAAAGTAATGTTTCTAATGCAATTGTAATTACTTTTGACTAAAAAAAAACATTACAAAAAGTAATTATCTGTTCGTAAAGGCCTTGATGCCCGTTTCAGTAGCAATTACACCTCGGGGTAAAAATATATTAATATTTTTTTAAGCACTTCTTGACGTGTATTTATATTAGCCTGAAGCTATCGCGAGGATTATTAACAATGAAAGAGTAACCAACGATGGTTCTGTGCAGACTGCAACAATATTGGGTAAGTAAGGCAAAAAAAATCGTAAATTCTAATACGCAATCTTTCAAATGCTAATATCCCTAATGATCATAGTCCCTTTTTTTGGTATTGAAGGTTATAAGTAAAAACCTAATATAATAGAAAAATTATTTACAGGGTTATCAAACGAGGGGAGATTGGGCTATATTTGTAAGTAGGTTTCATTATTAAAAGAAATATAAAGTAGCCCTATTGTATACGTTTTCCTATTAGTCTAGGAGGAATCGGTACATGAGTACCGAAAATATTCCACCTCAATTTTTTTATACGATCGTCTTTAAATTGCCCTACTGGTGCCATATTGTTTAAACCAAAATTGTTTATACAATTGCAAGAAATTGTTAATTTTTAACCGTTTTATTAATTTTTTTTTATATTCTCTATTGAAAAACAAATAAAAAAGTTTTTATTTAAATTTTACGATAAAGAATTAATTGATTTGTTTCTTTGTGACAGTACATTTTAACTATGTAAAATAAAACAACTTGAACTTTGTTAAATGTCCCTGTATTAAAATATAAGCGCTACGGCCGTTTCGTAGTACAACTACATCTTCAAGACGCTTACAAGATTGAGATAAAACCCCAACTAAAATTAATAAATAAATACATTGATGGGAAAAAATTCCAGATGGTACGGGTAGGTTACGTTAGGTAGAATTTTACATTTTTTTAGCAGATACCCCCGGTATTGTTGTGTGTATCATAAGTTCATTTTCTGTTCCTTAAATGCTAAAAAGAATGTCGTCTACATATCATGCCAAAAGAAAATGTTTTAGAGAATTGGAATTAAGGAATATTCCATTTGATGTCATAACATGTTCTCAACATCTAATAACGACTGCTTGAACAAAAAACAAATAAATTAAAAACAATAATGTAAATCAATACTACAACAAGAAATCTTACAATTTTTGGAACTTTGCATGAATGAAACTTTTTCCCAAATACGATAATCAATTCTATAAAAAAAAAGACGGGCAGCGAGGGGCCCCCCTTAACCCCTTGCTAGCAAAAATATTCATGTCTGAATTTGAAGAATCTTTCCCTTAATTCACAATTCTCTAAAAACATTTTCTTTTGGCATAGATATGTCAGACATTCTTTTAGCATTCACGGAACAGAAATGAACTTAGACAGACCCCTAGATTACCTTAACTCATTACCCCCAAACATTAAATTCACCCTTAAAACCCAAAATTAACAATTCAATAAACTTTCTAGACCAAAAAAATATCAAAAAACGCTGATAAAAAACGGTGACATATATAGAAAACCCACTTTCACAGATACCCACAATACCACATGACCCCTCACCCCAAAAAACACACAAACTAGCAGCGTACAGATCAATGATACACCCCGAGCTTTCTCCATACCACTGTCTAAAAAATAATCTAATTAAAGAACTAGACACCATTAAAATCTACCCGGCACTAATAACGGTTACACAAATTATGAAATAGACCTATAGCAAAAAGAAAAAAAATGAATAAACTAATTTATCCAAATAAAAAAAAAAGAAAACAAAAATAAGTTCCACTCCCCTAACATATCTAGGTCCTATCTCTAACAAAATATCGAATATTCTATCCACGAAAGTTCTAAAAAGCTTTTAAATCATCTAACCGTCTATCCAATCTATTGTTTAATGTTAAAGATAAACAAAACAAATATAAGAAATCAGGAGTTTATAGCTTAAATGTAATGGTGCAATGGCTGTTTGGGGGGCAGACGGGACGCAACTTCGAAACAAAGATAAAAAAAAGAACATAAAGCTTGTTTTAGACTAGGAAAAAAATCAAATTTTGCCAATCTTTTTCTAGATTCCAACCATCATTTCCAGAAAAACAAATTTAGAAATATTACATACAGAAAGAAAAGGCAAAAATTAGATTTATTAGAAAAATTGAATTTATAAACATAAAAAAGACAACACTGAAAAATTTTCCCTTAATACTCAATAGACCTAGGAAATTCCTCTTTTCAAAGTACTATAAAAAAAGGTTTATAAAACACAACAATACCGTTGTATCTGCTAATAAAAATGTAAAATTTTCCTAGTAACCTACCCTACCATCCAAATTTTTTACCCATCAATGTATTTATTTTTTAATTTTAGTTAGTTTTATCTCAATCTTGTAAGCGTCCCTTTAAGATGTAGTTGTACTACCCAAACGGCCGTAACGCCATATATTTTAATACACGTGACATTTAACAAAGTTCAAGTTGTTTTATTTTTTATTTTTTTTGGGAAAAATTTTTTTTTTGGGGAAAAATAAATTTTTTTTAAAAATCCTCTAATTTGGGTATTTTTTACCCATAAAACATATATTTAAAAAAAAAATAAAACAAAAAAAAATATTTTTTTTTTTCTTTATACAATAGTCAATAATACCCCTTTAAATTTAGTTTTTAAAAAATGTTATTGATTATACGGTTTTTTTTATTGTTTATTAACTATTTATAAAGAATACAAAATATATTTTTTGTATGTTTATTTTTTTTTAATATTTTTTGGGTCAAAAGTAAAAGGTTTTTTCAAAAAACTATATCTCCAAAAAAACTTTATAGAAAAAATCATGGTACTTTGTATTTCAACAAAAATAAAAAAAAATTGTCCTTTTTAAAAAAAAAAATTCCTTGCAATTTTTTTAAAATTTTTTGGGTTTTAAAAAATAGGGCAACAGGTGGTGCCATGGCAACATCATTCATATCATCAGTAGGGCAATTTAAAGAGGATCGTATAAAAAAAATGAGGTGGAATAGTTTTCGGTACTGATGCGCCAATTCCTCCTAGACTATATAGAATCCTGAAGACTACTTGGGAAAACCTAACATCGAGACAGCAATGAAGTTTTTCGTCAAAGTTTATATACAATTATATTTTTAACCCTTAATTTCTGAGGCAAAAACTCAAATATTTAATTGTACGAAATCCTACTTACAGGTCTTGTCAATGAACTTTATTTAATAGTGTAAAATTGGCCTTTTTTTCTTTGTCAGTGTCAATAATTTTGACGGTCTCAAAGGCTAAGGTCGTACTTTTTGATTGATATTGTTGCAAAAATAATAAATTTCTTTAAAAAAGAAATGATTGCGGAAAGTGAAGATGAAGTAATGGATTGTATTCCACCCCAATTAAATAAAGCGATACGAAAAGGCTTTTTAAATAGAAATATTCGAAGCTTGGTGTTGCCAGGAAGGAACGAGAAATACTGCCTCGAAAACTATTTTATAGGCGTATTTCGGCGAATTATCAAAGGAAAAGAAGCCGTCGACTTTATGGGCGACTTACAGTATGTTGAAACTGGTGCTCTGGGCCTGCCCTAGGACACACCAGAATAACGAGTATCACAAACCCAATATTTGAGATTTTCAGTGATACAATGCCAAAACGGATAAAACCCCCAGACCATACAAAACCCAGCTTACTTGGGGCGGTAGTGAGCGATCTCCTGGTCAGTCTCGGGTTTTTTTGGTATACCGGGTGGATCCAAAAACTGACAATGGAGCCGGGGCAGGGAATACAGGGAGCCCCAAAAGGTTTTTAAGCTTTTGCTTCCCTGGGAAATATGCCACACCCCGGCGGAAATATATGCCATTAAATTTTTTGGGAGAGAACATGAGGAGGAGATATAAGGGCAGGGACAACTATCTTCTCTGATAGTCAAGCCCATAAAAAAATTTGGCACCCCCCAAAAGTCAACTCAAGGTTGGTTTGGAACTGTCTGCAATGCCCCCCAAACCTGGCTAACCAAAAAAAAAATTACACTTTCCTGGGTGCCAGGACACAGAGAATACAGGGCAATGAAAATGAAATTTTCCCCAAACCGGGGGGCCCCTAAAAAATTTTTTGGGCCCCAAACCTTTTTTTTTGGAAAACCAAAACCCCTTTGGGGGTTTTATAAAATCGGGGGGGTTCAAACATAATATCAGTTTTTTGGAACCACTTTCCCAAAAAAAAACCACGAAAATCAATTTTGGATACCATCGAAACTTTGAAAATAAAATACAAAAAAATGAATCATTTTAAAAGGTGAAAGGTTTTAAAAGGGGGCACTACCTAAGAAAAAAAAGCCCCTAGGGGCCTTGGGGAAAAAATTTTGCGACTGCAAAGGGGAAGAGAAACCCCTACATAAATTTTTGGTGCCCCCACTTCCCGGGGAAAAAATAAAAATCAGGGTGGACACAAACCCCCCAAAGGGGCGGGAAAACCCAAAAGGGAAAAAAGGGCCCACAAAACCTTTTTGGGGTCAAACCTTTTTAAAAAAAAACCACAAGAAAATCAAAAAACCTGGACTGAAGTGTGAGGCGGAAAAAAACCCAATTTTGTATTTTTTATCAATCAACCCAACAATGTTGAAACCCCCTTTTAAATTTAAAAGAAAAGGCTGATATTTGGCCGAAAACTTATAGTTTTTTAAAAGGGGGGGAAAATGGGGGTTTTAGTCAAAAGGGTTTTTTCATAAAGACAAAAAATATACTAAAAGAGGATATTGTCAAAATAATTATCAACATGATTTTCTGTGTGTTATAGATACGTTACCTATTTTATTTTTATCTTGTTTCAGGTAGCGCCAATGTGTCGGGGGCATGTAGGAGCGACGAATTAGTAAAAATGAAAATGGCCCCTCCAACGTTTTGGAAGAAAAGATCGCCATAGAAATTTCTCATACAAAAACATACACAAGTAGATTGTTTATTGTAAGCCATTCAGATCGGGTTGCTTTTTTCAACAAATACGTTGCAATGCGGATAAGTATAAAAAATGAGAAGTTATTTGTTCAATGGCGACATCTAAAATTAAATAATCAAGCAACTGGCTATCATTCAGTTTTAAATTTTTCCCAGAAAAATGCTGCTTTTTTAAAGATTCCAAATATAGAAACTTTTACAGAACATGCTTTTTGACGTACCTCCGCAATATTATTGGCTGACAACGGAGCCTGTGACTAAAAAACTGGAAAAAAATCAAGTAGGTTTTTCTAAGGTTACATAGAGTCATCTAGGGGAAAAAAAGAAAAACTCCCCGATGCTATCCTATTTTTTTAGAGTATTCAGCTGTCCAGTATATCACATAAAGAAACTCCGCAAGAAATAATAGTTTTAAACCAAACACAAATTTACCAAGATGTTCTCAAGATATCTATAATTAATAACAATAACAGATTAACAATTCACGTTGTTAGTGAATTTCTTGTGGTTTTATTATATTGGCGAGATTTGTATTAAAAGTATAAATTTTAAACAATTTAAGAAATAAAAAAAACGCCCGGGGTAATAAGGACGGAAACGCATTTTCCTGCAGGCATATGCATTGCTATCCCAATAAAACGTAAAAGTACATGACCCCTGCAAAACAGTTTTAAAAAAGGTGTTTGGGGAAAATCACATAAAAGTTAAAAAATAAAAATTTATTTTCTTAAAATTGGGGAAAACCCACACACACACAAAACTAAATTGCCTCCCTCGTACTACCAAATAAACATTTTAGATAAATTCGTCTGTTGACACTTTTCTGTCCTTATTCAAAACAAGGTATTTTATTTAAATAATAATGGTTCTTAAAATTAATTAAGAAAAGTCTCCTTTGTGTTGTTAGTCACTTTTTACACATTCCTAGATTAAATTAATTTAAATTGTTGTGATATACATCTCTTGTAACCTTGTTTTCTTTTAAGAAGTTCGTAAAAACACATTATTTCCCAGCTTAACAAACTCTACAGGACGTTTTTATATGAAGTCATGGTGTTATTTTTCTTATCAGGTAGTTTACATTTTTAGGTAATATTAATAAAAATAAATTTAAAAAAAATTGTAAGTAAATATCTAAGAAAAAAATATTAACAAATCTAAATTTTTACAAAAAAATCTTAATAAGTATAAATATATTTTTTTTATTTAAGAGATCTTTTCCGGACCATTTAGGTTTGAGGTTACCCCATTAGTTATTTTCATTCATTCATTCTCAAGTTGGCACAGTTTAGTGACAATTTTTTTTTATTATTAAAATAACAAATAGAGTTCACATTGGTTTTTAAACCTTTTTTTGGCCACCTTCTACTTTTTGACGTCACGACCCTAAATTTTCTATTGGTGGAATTTCTCCCTTTGTTTCAGCTTTTTTTTTTTCGATACCCTGTCAAAATATCGATATGCCCAAATCTAAAAATTTTTTTTCCCTTAAATTTGGGTCATATTGTCACCTTATAACCTTAATCAATATTTGTTAATAATTTCTAATTTTTAAATAGTGTTTGTTCTTTCCAAATATTCCAATTTATTACTATAGTTATTATTACCCCAAAATTTTCCCTTGATATAACCCCTTTTTTACGAGTAAATTTCCGATTTTTTTATTAAAAAAAAAAAAAAATTATTTTTTATTTTTTGCAAACCAAAAAGCCGGCCAAGTTTAGGATTTCAAAAATATTCTTTTCTCGGTAATTGTCAAAAGGGGCCCCAACTCCGATTTTGACCAAATTTGGTATAGGGGGTTTTTTGGGGCCCTGATCGGGGTATGAATCTATTTTGGGGGAAATTTCCCGTTTTCGAGATATCTATCATAAAAGTTAAACTCAAACTAACCTCATTTACACTTTTTCCCCCTTCTTTTCTACAGAATTCTTGTTTTTTACAAAAAATTGGAACAAAATAGTTAATAAACACCTTTTAAAAACTTTTTTTTATATTTTTTTTATCCCCTTTTTTTCTTTTAAAATTTTAAAAATTCACTTTCAAACCTGCAACCAGGTATACAAATATACAACATGGCCGCCCCGTTTGAAAGTAAATTGGCAATTTAATGAAGAAAAAGGTGTAAAATAAAAAAAAAAAAGTTTTAAAAAAAGGGGTTTATAAAAAATTGTTCCACTTTAGTGTAAAAATCAAAAAAATTTTGTACAAAAAAAAAGGGGGGAAAAAAGTGTAAATGAGGTTAGTTTGACTTTCAAGTTTGATGATGGAAAATCCAAAACAAAAAGTTTCTGCCCAAAAAATTTTTTAGATTGTGTCAGCGCCCCTTTTTGAAATTTAAATCAAATATTGGCTCTAGACAATTTCCCTTCTTTCCCCAAAAAAAAAAAAGTAAAGGGGAAAAGGGCCCGGTGTTCTTAGGTTTTTGAGAAAATGCCCAAAAAAGGGGGTCCTATTATTGTTGTGAAAACCCTTTTTAAGTTTTTTTGTTTTATTCCCCAAATTTTTAAATATTTTGGTAGTCTGGCTGTGGTTTAGTGTTTAAAATCTAAAAAACATTTCGCATTTTAGCATTTCGTTAAAAACGATACGATTGTCGATATCGAAGTTCCCCAAACAGACTTGGCATCCAGTTGAAATTTTATTGGTTAAAGGGAAAAAGGGGGGCTATTTAAATTACAATATAATTAAACCTTTTAAAAAAAAAATAAGGGGGTTTTTATTTTTCCGTGTTATTTAGCAGGTTTTGCCCTTGTTTTTTCTACTTTTAATTTTTACACACAACATTATAAATATTAATTGAGTGAAAATACCCTATTACTGGCGGTCTCCGGCAAAGCTCTTCATTTCACTCGGCATTTTTTCACTTTTATCCTTGTTTTTACGACCCAAGTTCAAATTTTTAACAGCCTAACATTTTCCAAATGTTAGTAATTTTTTGATGGGGAAACCAAATGACCGGCTCGGGTTTTAAAACCCCAAAAGTGTGAAAAGATTTCTGTTTGTACACCGGTCACGTAGGGTACTAAAACAGTAGTTTAGGTCGTTATTTTGTCAATAACTCTCATTATTTTAACGAGAACATGGAGTACAAACACTCAAACGTTTCATGGGAACTGTTTCCGCATTTTAAAAGGTTTTTGTAATTTTTCCATTCATGAGTCGAGCTTATGTTTGCATTGACCTTGTTGAACATTATGATTTTGAACCTGGGATGAAGTGTCATTAG
>JAHBCN010013775.1:0-23816 GCA_019359885.1 Listronotus oregonensis
GGTACATGTTGAGAAAATTTATAAACACAATGTCTATAGAACCAGCTTATATAATTTCAATATTTTTATTGATATTCAAGGATATAATATTTCCTTTGGATATATTTCCAAGAATTGGCAGTTTATGAGGAATTTTGTTAAACCCCTTTCCAAACCTCCATTCAAAAAAAATGTTATCGGTGTACATAAAAGCTGGTTATCGGGGCGAAATATTGGATTAGAATGGGAATCAGGAATATAGAACTAAATGAAATTGGTATATTTAAAGAATGAGTTGAAATATTACAAGTCGCCTAAAATTTATGTGAAGGAATAAAAGAAAACTTTTAAAAAAATTTTTTTAAATGAAGAAAACTTTCAATTTCCCCCAAACCAGTCAAACCTTTAAGCAAATTTAAAAAAATACCAGAATTTATTTTCATAAAAAAATTTTTAACCTTGGCTTTTTTCGGGAATGTTAAATTTTATAAATTAAAAAACGTTATTAATAAAAAAATTTTTTTTTCAATGAACAATATTTTTTTATAATACATTTTGGTTTATAAAAAAATAAACATCAATAGATTAGAACAATATAAAAAAAATATAATAACAAAATTAACAGGTGCTTAAATTAATTCAGTACAGGTTTTCCAATGATTCCATTCGTTTGATTCTCATATTTCAAAAAATTTAAAATTTTACAACGTACAGGGTGTCCAGTTTTCGGTTTTTTAAAAAAACCCCCCTTACTAAAAAAGATAGAAACAGGGGTTTGGGTTACGCCCTTTTTTTTTTATGAAACTTTCTTTTCCCAAACAAATTTTCATGCCCCCTTAGTTTCTGACAAAGGGGATTTTAAAATTTTTTTCATTTACCCCCCCTGTATCTCGATTTTTTTAATTTTTTTCAAAAATGGGGATTTTAAGATTTTTTTACTAAATTTATGGCTGGATTTTTTTTTTTTTTCCCAAAAAAAAAAAAAGGAAAATTTTCATTTTTGAAAATTTATCATTTTGTAAAAAGGATCCCCCAAATCAAAAAAAAATAAACAATTTTTTTATTATAAAACCCATATTAATACATAATAATAAGAACTTAAAAGAAAAAACATATTAATTTATTTTTATTTTTTAAATTAAAAAAATTGCTCGAATTCCCTTGTGTTAAACTTTCGACATTTTTTTAATTTTTCGCAATCCATTTAAAAAAAATTTGGCCACCCTAAAAACCTAAACGCTTGATGTGTAGTTCCGAAGTTGATCAATATTGTGGTATTGTCTCATATATATCTGATTTGTCATACCCCCCCATAAAAAAACCCAACAAAAAAAAGATCTGGGGATCTTGGGGGCCATGACAGGTCCATTCACCAACCATTTATCGGGAAATGTTTTTTCCCCAAATGTTCCTCACTTTTACTTGGACTCGGACCCTTTTTGCTGGTAATAAATATTATTTAAATGGCCAAAGGAACATCCTCAAATTTCCTTAGTGCATCTCGCATTACTAGGGTCTATTTCCGGTTAGCGTTCCTTCATAGATAAAAATTTAAATTTTTAGTGCCAAAAATGAAGCATGACACGCTAAACAAACCGACCTTGATTCTCGAGGAAATATTACATATTGGTTGGTTTGGGACCAGTCCTTAGTTGTTTGGTTTAAATACTGAACGGAAAAAAAATCTCGTCTGACCACCCACCTTTTTTAAAAAATTTGGGGTTTTTCCTGCAACATTTGTAGGTCCAATTCAAAAAAAACCCTACGTTCTGCTTTCCCCCGGGTTTAAATGCGGGGCGGATGGTATTTGTATGGTCAAACATTTTTTTAGTTTAACGATTTTTTTTTTTTTTAACCCCCCATATCATATATTTTTTTGCATTTGGATGGTTGTCCGCGACAGAAGCCAAAACTTTTATTTAATTTTTTTCCCCCTTTTTTTCCCTTTTGAAAAATTCCTTAGTTTTTTAAAAATCCGTGTTCAAGAGATTGGCTTTGATTTTATGAAATATTCTTTTATCGGGGGTTTATGTCTTTCTGGATCCTAGAAAAATTAGATATTAAAAAAACAGATAATAATAATATTAAAACTTTTATATTTATTATGAATATTAATGTTACAATCTTTTTTTTTTTTAATGCTGAATATTAGCAATGTCAAAATCTATTCAAATCATCAGATATGCTCACATTATAATAAAAAAACACCCATAATAATATTGGGAAAAGGTGTTTTTAATATATATTAACTTTAAAACCACCCTTAAAAAAAGCTCCCAGGCTGCGTTGGGTTTCATTAGCTTGGATAAAACAAAATACATATCGTTTTTTTGAATTCCAATTATTTTTTTGGCCGTGGAACAATTTTTAAAAATAAAAAAGTAAATACATAAAAAAACCCAAATCAAACAAATAACAGTAATATTTGACAAAAAACAATCCATAATGGCGCATTTAAATTTTTTTTTTGTCATGGCTATTAAAATTTACCATTAAAAAAAGAAAATTTTACAAAATGTTAAAATTTTTTTTTTAAAAGGAAATATGAAATATTAATTTTTTGAAAGGCCTGTGAAAGGGGGGAAAAAGATAAAAAATAATATATGGGTTCCCTTTAAAAAAACAAAAGGGGTTTTGGGGCTAACTCAAAAAAAAAAAATTTTTAAAAAAAACTACCCCATAATTTAGAAAAAAAACCCAAACAATCCTTTTATTTATTAAAAATTCAAAAAAATCGAGATACGGGGACCGTCAAAAAAGACAAATTTTCAAAACCCCTTAGTGAAACTAAGGGGCTATGAAAATTTCTTTGGGGGAAATAAAGTTTCATAAAAAAAGTAACCCAAAAAACCCCTTTTCTATTTTTAAGAAAAGGGGCTGGTATATGAAAAGACACAAAACTGGAAACCCCGAAAAAAGGGTTTTTATAATATCACCTAATATTAAATGTATAATATCTATTTCTAAATTCAATACATTATTAAAAGTCATTTTTTCCATTTTGGCCAACTAAATTATTAAACATTATTAAAGATAAATAAATAAAATTTCGAACATTAGGATCAACTTGTATGAACAAAGTATTATTAACAAAGGCAAGAGGAACATTACTCCTGCTGGTAGAATCACCATTTTGAAAATGAACCCTTTTTCTTTGTCTTATGTTTTATACTGGCCCAAGAACTATGTTTTTAAATTTGAATTGTATCATCAACTTCTTCATCATCACCGTTATATTTATTTTCAAAATACCCAATATGTTTATGCCCCCAAGCAAGGTTCCCCTGAAACAACCGGGGAATTATGTATCTTTATCATCTTTGGAGACAACAAACTTTTTTTTTTAATTGTGTAAACATACATCCCAGGATTAAATGAAATATATTCATTTTTCTAAATTTGGTTTCAGAATTCTCAACTACATCTTTATAATCTTGTTTGGTTATTGAATTATTGATAACGTATTTTTTCACACCCTTTGCTCTTTTCAGTTTTATTTTTAAAAATTAACTAAGCTTTTGCACTTGTACCATAAAAACTTGAAATTGGTTGCCTGCAAACTCATCTTTCATACGTCCTAATACCGATTTATTTTTAGATATATTATGAATATTGTTTTCAATATAATTAAGTATCAAATTTACCCAAAATTTTTCCCTGAATGTCTTTATAAAAAATTTTTCATTTCCTTGTAGAATCAAACTATCTGTATCAGTATATAACAAAATTGCTTTGTTCGTATTTATTTTTTGAATCGTAATAAAAATCTATAATACAGTTTTTGATAATTCCAAACTGAGAACCCAACAAAAACTGGTTTATTGTAAGTTACTTTTTACTCTTTCTAGTTGGATTGCAACTAAAATTTTCATTAAAAACTAAACAATTTTATAATTTGGTTTGCTATTAAGGTTTCAGCACCTTGCTTGTTTGCAATTTTTTTCAATGCGTTATTAATCTAATATCCACACGTTTATCAATATTCTCTAGGGATTTGCCAAAAATTTGCATTATTAAATAATTTAATGAATCTTTCTCTAATTTATTTTAGAATTTTTTCGCATCTCGGTATTCAAATCTATGTATGGTTTCAAAAATGCTGATTGTTTAAATTTAATGGCTCTAGAATTTTTTTAATCAATTGTAATCCGTTTTTAATGGCTTGTTTAAGTTTTTCGGTAATGAATTACATATTTCTCTTTGTTATTTAAATTACAAATTAATTTTTTTTGATTGGAAGCAGGTTGGACAAATATTTTCAGAAAAATGGGAGTTCATTGTGTTTTTCATGTAAATTTTTAGGGTAATTAATATCTACCTCCAAGACTTTACCCATGTCAGCATCATCTGCAAAGGGAGATAATATAGAGAATCGTCAGTAGTCAACCAAAGAAAAATACCTAATGGGCAAACATTGACTCATACTATGTCCATACAAATTTGGTCGCATCCAAAACATTATATATGAATTTGGTTTGGTGGGATCGTAATTTTTTAAAATAATGAATATTTGCTTTAGCTTTTCGAACACAACAATGACAAACACCACCCCGAACATTATTCTTAAAAAATGTAACATATCAATATCTGTTAACAACTCTAATTTAACCTTGGTGGTCTTCAACATAGAATCCCAACTTAAACCTGGAGATGTATAATAGTGTGCAGGATCCAACTTGAATATATTTAGAGATACATTTCGAAATCTTCAAAAAATCAGTTAATTAGAACATCAGATAATAAATAAATTTTAGTAAAATCCATTATATTTTTACAATTAAATAAATTCCAAATATTAACAGCTCTCTCATATTTTGATTGTTTTATCTGTTCATCTTTAAGTTTATAGTAAAAATGATCAATTCCTGGAAGTTGTTTTTTTTACAATTTTTCAAATGAATAACGTGAATAAGGATATACACCTTTTCTTCTAATTTCATTAAATTGGTTAGGATCTTGAAAACATTTTTTTTTTTCCCACACTGGTTTTTTTTCCAAACTTTCAATATTTTCTAAAACAACTAACAAAGCGAAATAGGGCTAAAAATTTTATTTTAATAAAAATATTTTTAATTTTATTTTTTTTGTTCAATTTTATCAACCAATATATGTTTCGAAAAAATATACTTCTTTGGTTTGTGCAAAGGGCATCAATATTATCCTTTTCACAACAAAGCTGCTTTATAAACAAAAAGGCTATCATATCCCGTTAAATTATGGAAGAAAACAGGTATAAAAAAGGAATTTTAAAATTTAAATTAAATACTATGTGCAGCACCTGAAATTCCCCGTTAAATGATCATGATCCTTCCTTTCATCTTCGGTTTAAATTTTTCATCACAAATATGACAATTTGTACTTTTTTTAAAATTACTTTCCTCTTCGTTTTTTTAAGGGTAGCTTGGTTATGTTTTAAATGCTCTTTATAAATTCTTAACGTGACTTTTGATTCGTTTACAAAATTATCAGCAGCATCATTACCGAAATAGTAGTCTAGCACTGATAAGAGTTATCGTAGGAACATTTAATGAAATAAGAAAAAAGGGGTAAGGTTCATGTTTAAAAATTTTTTCGTGTATAGGAAATGTCTTCTTTTCTATTTGTTTATATTCTAAGGGATTAAAGAAAACATTCAAAGTCTGCATAAATAAAAAAGCACCTTTAACTGTTTTAGAAAATTTTAAATGAAGTATTTTTCGGAAGTGTTTTCCCATTTTGTTAATTTTAATTTCATTGGTAGGTAATTTTGTAAACAAGTGATTACAATCATTAATTTGATGCAAATTTAATTTCTCTAGAGAATGAAAATAAATTAAACATCCATCACAAAAATACTTTTTATAAGTTGTTTTATTAATCTGAGATGAAACCAGCCTAGACATGTTCTTAATCCAACAATAATGTTTATTCTCACCATCACTAAATAACAACAAGTTCACATGAATTGGTAATTTTTTAGATGTATAATGAAGTGGACCTACCACTTCATATTTTAATTTATTGTCTTCATAAACACCTCTAGTAAATAAACATTCCGATATCTGATTTAACGCTTCGAATTTTGGATATCTTTTAACTTCAATAAACTCCAATCCTTCAAATTTAAAAATTTCTAGGGGGGGTTTGGATAGGAACTTGGAAATACTAGTATTGATTTCAGCAGGAAATAATGCACTTATCACACTCAGGCGAAGCAGTACTGGTCATTATTCTTTACATTTATTACTGCTTGTTTATTTGCAATTTGTTTTGGTAAAGGAATATACGAAGAGGCTCTTAATGGGTTATATTTGTTAACATTCACTTCTAGATGTAATATTTTTTCCAAAGCCCATCCTGATCCATTTTCTGCAAATATAGAAGCTTTCTCTTTAATTTCTGTCAAAAACCGATTATAAATATCGTTAAGGTCTGTGGTTTGACTTATAATTTTATTCTTTGTATTAAAAGATTTCTTTTCCACTGTTTCCTTGGTTTGCAAGATATATTGACCAAATAATTCAACATTAATCTTAATCAACTTGTGTTTCGTTATTTTGCTCGAAACCAGTCGATTAAATTTTTTTTTTCACCTCTTCGAAGAAATCATCAATATCACATACTTTTTTGATGGAAGCAACATATAAGATATAATCCTGCTTTTAAAAGGCTGATGTTAAAATTTTTGATATTATCTTCATTTTGTTTAATCACTTCCCGTTTGTGTAGGTTAGATCTTAAATGGGCACTGAGTTTATTCTTCTTATACCATATATTACAGTCTTTACATCGTGCTAATATGAGTTTGGGGATTTTAGGATGTACCTTTTTTTTGAATCTGTTTTTTCTATTTTAAGCTTCTTCGCTGGTTGATCAAAATCCTTTTTTCTGTTTCTTTATTTGGAAGCACACCTGAACAAGATGGTCTCATAGGACACGATTCCCTCTAATGCCTATATAGTTATATTTTTTGGTAAACACTTTGTTACAGTAATGGCATGGAAACATTATGACTTTATATAATATGATGTCGAAATGAAGAGGTAGGAAATTAAACAAATTTATTCTTCTGCTTCCAGATGTTTATAGTCCATTATCATACCCCAAATGTTTGAATTAAGTCCTAAATTTATTAATTTTAGATGATCATTAAAATATTTTGAACTTATCAATAATTAATAAAATCGTCACACAAATTTATAACTTCACCATATAGAAGAGTTAGTGAGACAATATGGATTGTAGTATTTTCAATATCTAAAAGTGTACGTACTTGAGTGACACAACATTGCTTAAGTTCAGTCACTCTTTCCTTTTTTTGGATATCGCTCTTCAACATTTATAATTCTTTTTATAAAAATCCACCAACCTTCTGATATTTTAACAGGTCTCAACTGACAACAATTCTTACACCACTGTATGCAATAGGAGTTACTGTTAACTATTATTTTTTTACAAATTAAACAACGACATGTTATTACACCACTAAACAAAGTACTAGTAATCTTAAACATTTAGGATACATAACTGAATGTATCAAGCTTTCTTACTTTTTAAATAGCAGGGGGAATCAAGTAGTAGGATGAAGAGTGGGGGAGCTATGGGTGGAGCTATGGGTGGGGCTATGGGTGTTTTAGTGGGGGATTGGTGGATTGGTTTGTGGGGGGATTGATTCTCTGACTCCCTCATTAGCATATCTCGGAGCTGTCCTTCCTAACTACTGACTATACTATTTTTTACAAAAAAATATGAATCTTGTTTTATGAATTTTACGTAAAATAAACACTAAACAAGTAACTAAGGATAAAAATGTCTTGGTCATCTTCCTTATTTTTTAGAAAATAAAAATATGCGGCAACTTGGAGACGAGTTTTGATTAGAATTAACTTTGGCAAATTCTTGATGCCAAATGCAAAATTTCTCCTAATTCTACGAGAGATTGTTTGAAAAGTAATTGGATGTTTCAAGTTTTTTGTTGGTGGAGAACATTTGGAATACAAAAATCACGGTTTTCAGTTATTAACTCAATATTAAGACAATAACTACAAAAATATAAAGGTACTATTTACAGTTGTTTGCATATACCAATAAATTTTAATAATTTAATATTTACCAGGGAAGGTGAAAAGTTTTTGGTCTGACCGTGAAAGACTGTGATTTTCAGTAAAACAAAGATTTTATTTTTCTACATAACTTTCCTTGACTTGGTCTAGCATTTTTCCAATACCAATATTCCTTCTCCAAAGTAATAGTTTGGAAGGCTGTTAAAATATTCATCTACAGCTCTCTCATCTTCTCTTATTCATCATCTTATTAGATGGAAGCGCTTTTCAAAAACAATTTTTTTCAGGTGTAGGCAGAGATAGAAGTCTAAGGGTGCTGAATCAGGAGAAAAGGGGGATGACCGAGCAAATCGTACCTCAAATCCTGCAGATTATGCATTGCCAACACACTTTTGTGAGCAGGTGCGTCGTCTTGATTAAAGATGATTCTTTTCTTCTTTAATCCAGGTCTTTGCTCTCGAATTTAAAAATCCAGCTGGTCAAGAAGGTTGGAGTAATATTCGCCTGTAAAAATTTTGCTTTTTTAAGGTAAGGTAAACCAACGACGTCCACTCACTGCTTCGACTGGTGTTTGTTTTCTGGCGTGTTGGCATGTCTTATCCATGGTGAGAAACAGCCGCACAAAATTGGTCAGATCCTATTGAATTGTACCAAAAATTGCTGCAAATATCGTTTGCGCATTTGCTTTTAATACGTATTCGGCAAATGCGGCACCTACCTAGCACAGAGCTTTCGCATCCCTAATTTTTCGTGTAAGATGTTTCGCACCCTTTCTTTTAATATGTCCACAGCCTCAGCTATCCCACACACCTTTGCTCGCCTATTGTCTAACATGATATATGTACTTTTTCCTTAATTTCCGTTGTGGTTGCAGTTTTTGGCCGTCCTTCACGTAGGTCATCTTGATGCGAAATGGGACAATGATTAAATTTACCTGCCCACTTTTTAACAGTTGAAATTGAAGTAGCAGAAATTCCGTAAACTTTTTTTAACTTGAAATGAATATTTTATTTAAAACGAAGAATTTTATGACCGTAGGTTATTTAACTTCATCCATATTAACAAAACACGTGCAAGACGTGAACTACAAGGACTCCTTTACACAAACTACTTAAGCGAACAAGTTGAAACTTGGTATACAAATTAATTACAAATGCACGCAGGCAACAAACGTAAACTTTCGCCGATTGGAATGCCATCTCTGAGTCAGGTCGGAAAATATTCTCTAGCTTTAGGTGAGGCTGTGTGTTATTTAAATTTCATAGGGATTATGTTGGCAGGTCTTTTTACCGACCAGGCTGACTTTTTTTACACAGGTATAAAACGACATTGCAAATTCCTCAGAGGGTTCTTGACGATACTTTCAGCGCATTGATTACCATTATTTTAAAGTGGGAAGATTAAAATTAATACATGGTTATGTTATGATTTAGAGTCAAAAGTTCAACCTGCACAATATTTATTTCAGTTTAGATATTAAGCTCAGATAGTCCAGCGCCCAAATTTATTTACTAATTTGGTAGATTTAATAAGAATAAGCTAACAATTACGTCTTATTTAGTTATTGTACTTTATTACAAGATTTAAAATATATAAAAGGAAGTGTAAGTAGAAGCAGATAATCCAAAAATATAGCAAATCGGTAAAAAATAACGCCGCGAGATTACAGCACATTTAACAACAATATTTGTCAAATATTATTAAAATTTTAATTACATTTGTCAAAAAAGTAGTTATAAAAAATCGACAACGAAATAATATCGTTAAAAGTAACAATTGTCGAAATAATGTTGGTCGAAAATGTCATCCAGCAAAAATGACTTTTGTCAAAAAATCACATTTGTTAAAAATAATATATGTATTGCGTTATATAATATGACTTGTTAACATTTGACATCCTAAAAAAACACGTTAACGTACGCTAATGTCGACTTTTATACCATACCTCAAATAATTAGATCGCCAGATATGGTTGCATTTAGTTGTCGTCTTTATTAATTAGGATATTTTTTACTTTTTTCATTTTAATATTTATGTTAACATACGTCAATAACTCGCGCAATCTGCCAAAATTAGGCGCTTGTGCAAACCCATTTATATATTAAATTTGGTTCAAATTAGTTATAGTTTTTTTTTAAATATTTTGTTTAATGTGTAAGCCCATAAAAAACCCAATTAACCTACGCCTATGGCTAACAAAATATCTTGGAATCGTAACTATATGTTAACCAAAAAATGTCTGATTTTGTTACCAATAAGAATATAAGGTGTACCTGGTTTTGGTTTTAAAAAAATCCAACATGACATTTCTAAAAAATAAATAGCTGGATAAATGTTAAACCAATGTTTTTTCAAATAATCTAATATCCACACGTTTATCAATATTCTCTAGGGATTTGCCATAAATTGCATTATTAAATAATTTATATGAATCTTTCTCTAATTTATTTTTAGAATTATTTCGCATCTCGGTATTCAAATCTATGTATGGTTTCAAAAATGCTGATTGTTTAAATTTAATGGCTCTATGAATTTTAATCAATTGCAATCCGTTTTTAATGGCTTGTTTAAGATTTCGGTAATGAATTACATATTTCTCTTTGTTATTTAAATTACAAATTAATTTTTTTTGATTGGAAGCAGGTGGACAAATATTTTCAGCCAAAAATGGGAGTTCATTGTGTTTTTCATGTAAATTTTTAGGGTAATTAATATCTACCTCCAAGACATACCCATAGTCAGCATCATCTGCTAGGGAGATAATATCAAGAGAATCAATTTCTTCAGTAGTCAACCAAGAAAAATCACTAATGGGCAAACATTGACTCATACTATGTCCATACAAGTTGGTCGCATCCAAATACATTATATATGAATTTGGTTTGGTGGGATCATAATTTTCAAAATAATGAATATTTGCTTTAGCTTTTCGAACACTACAATGACAAACACCACCCCGAACATTATTCTTAAAAAAATGTAACATATCAATGTCTGTTAACAATTCTAATTTAACCTTGGTGGTTTTTAACATAGAATCCCAACTTAAACCTGGAGATGTATAATATTGTGCAGGATCTAGTTTGAATATATTTAGAGATACATTTCGAAATGCTTCAAAGAAATCAGTTAATATGAGAACATCAGATAATAAATAAATTTTAGTATAATCCATTATATTTTGACAATTAAATAAATTCCAAATATTAACAGCTCTCTCATAGTCTGATTGTTTTATTTGTTCATCTTTAAGTTTATCGTAAAAATGATCAATTCCTGGAAGTTGTTTTTCATACAATTTTTCAAATGAATCAACGTAGGAATAAGGATATACACCTTTTCTTCTAATTTCATTAAATTGGTTAGGATCTTGAAAACATTTTTTTATTTCCACACACTGGTTTGTTTCCAAACTTTCAGCAAGTTTTTCTAAAGAGCAACTAACAAAGCGAAATGAGTCTAAAAATTTTATTTTAATAAAAATATTTTTAATTTTATTTTCTTGTTCAATTTTATCAACTAATATATGTTTCGAAAAGGAAATATACTTTTCTTTGGTTTGTGCAAGGACATCAATATTATCCTTTTCACAACAAAGCTGCTTTATAAACAAATGGCTATCATATCCAGTTAAATTATGGAAGAAAACAGGTATAAAATTAGGAATTTTAAAATTTAAATTGCAAATACTATGTGCAGCACCTCGAAATTTCCCTGTTAAATGATCATGATCCCTTACCCTTTCATCTTCAGGTTTAAATTTTTCATCACAAATATGACAATTTGTACTATTTTTAAAATTACTTTCCTCTTCGTTTGTTAAGGGTAGCATTGGTACTACATGTTTTAAATGCTCTTTATAAATTCTGTGAACGTGACTTTCGATTCGTTTACAAAATTCATCAGCAGCATCATTACCGAAATAGTAGTCTAGCACTGATAGAGAGTTATCGTAGGAACATTTAATGAAATAAGAAAAGGCGTAAGGTTCATGTTTAAAAGTATTTCGTGTATAGGAAATGTCTTCATTTTCTATTTGTTTATATTCTAAGGGATTAAGAAAACATTCAAAGTCTGCATAAATAACAAAAGGAACCTTTAACTGTTTTTGAAAATTTTCAAACTGAAGTATATTTTCGGGAATGTGTTGCCCATATTTGTTAATTTTAATTTCATTGGTAGGTAATTTTGTAAACAAGTGATTACAATCATTAATTTGATGCAAATTTAATTTCTCTAGAGAATGAAAATAAATTAAACATCCATCACAAAAATACTTTTTATAAGTTGTTTTATTAATCTGAGATGAAACCAGCCTAGACATGTTCTTAATCCAACAATAATGTTTATTCTCACCATCACTAAATAACAACAAGTTCACATGAATTGGTAATTTTTTAGATGTATAATGAAGTGGACCTACCACTTCATATTTTAATTTATTGTCTTCATAAACACTCTCTAGTAAATAAACATTCACAGATATCTGATTTAACGCTTCGAATTTATGGATATCTTTTAACTTCATTGGAAACTCTAATCCTTCAAATTTAAGAATTTCTAGAGGGTTTGGATAGGAACTTGGTATACTAGTATTGATTTCAGCAGGAAATAATGCACTTATCACACTCCAGGCGAAGCAGTATTGGTCATTATTCTTTACATTTATTACTGCTTGTTTATTTGCAATTTGTTTTGGTAAATGAATATACGAAGAGGCTCTTAATGGATTATATTTGTTAACATTCACTTCTAGATGTAATATTTTTTCTAGAGCCCATCCTGATCCATTTTCTGCAAATATAGAAGCTTTCTCTTTAATTTCTGCCAAAAACCGATTATAAATATCGTTAAGGTCTGTGGTTTGGGTTGTAATTTTATTCTTTGTATTAAAAGATTTCGTTTCCACTGTTTCCTTGGTTTGCAAGATATATTGACCAAATAATTCAACATTAATCTTAATCAACTTGTGTTTCGTTACTTGCTCCGAAACCAGTCGATTAAATTTTTGTTTCACCTCTTCGAAGAAATCATCAATATCTACATACTTTTTTGATGGAAGCAACATATAAGATATAATCCTGCTTTTAAAGGCTGATGTTAAAATTTTGATATTATCTTCATTTTGTTTAATCACTTCCCGTTTGTGTAGGTTAGATCTTAAATGGGCACTGAGTTTATTCTTCTTATACCATATATTACAGTCTTTACATCGTGCTAATATGAGTTTGGGGATTTTAGGATGTACCTCTTTTTTGGAATCTGTTTTTTCTATTTTAAGCTTCTTCGCTGGTTGATCAAAAATCCTTTTTTCTGTTTCTTTATTTGGAAGCACACCTGAACAAGATGGTCTCATAGGACACGATTCCCTCTTATGCCTATATAGATTATATTTTTTGGTAAACACTTTGTTACAGTAATGGCATGGAAACATTATGACTTTATATAATATGATGTCGAAATGAAGAGGTAGGAAATTAAACAAATTTATTCTTCTGCTTCCAGATGTTTATAGTCCATTATCATACCCCAAATGTTTGAATTAAGTCCTAAATTTATTAATTTTAGATGATCATTAAAATATTTTGAACTTATCAAGTCATTAATAAAATCGTCACACAAATTTATAACTTCACCATATAGAAGAGTTAGTGAGACAATATGGATTGTAGTATTTTCAATATCTAAAAGTGTACGTACTTGAGTGACACAACATTGCTTAAGTTCAGTCACTCTTTCCTTTTTTTGGATATCGTTCTTCAACATTTATAATTCTTTTATAAAAATCCACCAACTCTTCTGATATTTTAACAGGTCTCAACTGACAACAATTCTTACACCACTGTATGCAATAGGAGTTACTGTTAACTATTATTTTTTTACAAATTAAACAACGACATGTTATTACACCACTAAACGAAGTACTAGTAATCGTTAACCATTTAGGATACATAACTGAATGTATCAAGCTTTCTTACGCTATTAAATAGCAGGGGGAATCAAGTAGTGGGATGAAGAGTGGGGGAGCTATGGGTGGAGCTATGGGTGGGGCTATGGGTGTTTTAGTGGGGGATTGGTGGATTGGTTTGTGGGGATTGATTCTCTGACTCCCTCATTAGCATATCTCGGAGCTGTCCTTCCTAACTACTGACTATACTATTTTTTACAAAAAAATATGAATCTTGTTTTATGAATTTTACGTAAAATAAACACTAAACAAGTAACTAAGGATAAAAATGTCTTGGTCATCTTCCTTATTTTTTTTTAAGAAAATAAAAATATGCGGCAACTTGGAGACGAGTTTTGATTAGAATTAACTTTGGCAAATTCTTGACTGCCAAATGGCAAAATGTTCTCCTAATTCTACGAGAGATTGTTTGAAAAGTAATTGGATGTTTCAAGTTTTTTTTGTAGGTGGAGAACATTTGGAATACAAAAATCACGGTTTTTCAGTTATTAACTCAATATTAAGACAATAACTACAAAAATATAAAGGTACTATTTACAGTTGCTTGCATATACCAATAAATTTTAATAATTTAATATTTACCAGGGAAGGTGAAAAGTTTTTGGTCTGACCGTGAAAGACTGTGATTTTCAGTTAAACAAAGATTTTATTTTTCTACATAACTTTCCTTGACTTGGTCTAGCATTTTTCCAATACCAATATTCCTTCTCCAAAGTAATAGTTTGGAATGCTGTTAAAATATTCATCTACAGCTCTCTCATCTTCTCTTATTCATCATCTTATTAGATGCGAAGCGCTTTTCAAAAACAATTTTTTTTTCAGGTGTAGGCAGAGATAGAAGTCTAAGGGTGCTGAATCAGGAGAAAAGGGGGGATGACCGAGCAAATCGTACCTCAAATCCTGCAGATTATCCATTGCCAACACACTTTTGTGAGCAGGTGCGTCGTCTTGATTAAAGATGATTCTTTTCTTCTTTAATCCAGGTCTTTCCTCTCGAATTTAAAAATCCAGCTGGTCAAGAAGGTTGGAGTAATATTCGCCTGTAAAAATTTTGCTTTTTTTAAGGTAAGGTAAACCAACGACGTCTACTCAGTTCTTCGACTGGTGTTTGGTTTCTGGCGTGTTGGACCCATGTCTTATCCATGGTGAGAAATCGCCGCACAAAATTGGTCAGATCCTATTGAATTGTACCAAAAATTGCTGCAAATATCGTTTGCGCATTTGCTTTTAATACGTATTCGGCAAATGCGGCACCTACCTAGCACAGAGCTTTCGCATCCCTAATTTTTCGTGTAAGATGTTTCGCACCCTTTCTTTTAATATGTCCACAGCCTCAGCTATCCCACACACCTTTGCTCGCCTATCGTCTAACATGATATATGTACTTTTTCCTTAATTTCCGTTGTGGTTGCAGTTTTTGGCCGTCCTTCACGTAGGTAATCTTGATGCGAAATGGGACAATGATTAAATTTACCTGCCCACTTTTTAACAGTTGAAATTGAAGAGCAGAAATTCCGTAAACTTTAAGAAATGAATATTTTATTTAAAACGAAGAATTTTATGACCGTAGGTTATTTAACTTCATCCATATTAACAAAACACGTGCAAGACGTGAACTACAAGGACTCCTTTACACAAACTACTTAAGCGAACAAGTTGAAACTTGGTATACAAATTAATTACAAATGGCAACAAACGTAAACTTTCGCCGATTGGAATGCCATCTCTGAGTCAGGTCGGAAAATATTCTCTAGCTTTAGGTGAGGCTGTGTGTTATTTAAATTTCATAGGGATTATGTTGGCAGGTCTTTTTACCGACCAGGCTGACTTTTTTTACACAGGTATAAAACGACATTGCAAATTCCTCAGAGGGTTCTTGACGATACTTTCAGCGCATTGATTACCATTATTTTAAAGTGGGAAGATTAAAATTAATACATGGTTTGTTATGATTTAGAGTCAAAAGTTCAACCTGCACAATATTTATTTCAGTTTAGATATTAAGCTCAGATAGTCAGCGCCCAAATTTATTTACTAATTTGGTAGATTTAATAAGAATAAGCTAACAATTACGTCTTATTTAGTTATTGTACTTTTATTACAAGATTTAAAATATATAAAAGGAAGTGTAAGTAGAAGCAGATAATCCAAAAATATAGCAAATCGGTAAAAAATAACGCCGCGAGATTACAGCACATTTAACAACAATATTTGTCAAATATTATTAAAATTTTAATTACATTTGTCAAAAAAGTAGTTATAAAAAATCGACAACGAAATAATATCGTTAAAAGTAACAATTGTCGAAATAATGTTGGTCGAAAATGTCATCCAGCAAAAATGACTTTTGTCAAAAAATCACATTTGTTAAAAATAATATATGTATTGCGTTATATAATATGACTTGTTAACATTTGACATCCTAAAAAAACACGTTAACGTACGCTAATGTCGACTTTTATACCATACCTCAAATAATTAGATCGCCAGATATGGTTGCATTTAGTTGTCGTCTTTATTAATTAGGATATTTTTTACTTTTTTCATTTTAATATTTATGTTAACATACGTCAATAACTCGCGCAATCTGCCAAAATTAGGCCCTTGTGCAAACCCATTTATATATTAAATTTGGTTCAAATTAGTTATAGTTTTTTTTTAAATATTTTGTTTAATGTGTAAGCCCATAAAAAAACCCAATTAACCTACGCCTATGGCTAACAAAATATCTTGGAATCGTAACTATATGTTAACCAAAAAATGTCTGATTTTGTTACCAATAAGAATATAAGGTGTACCTGGTTTTGGTTTTAAAAAAATCCAACATGACATTTCTAAAAAATAAATAGCTGGATAAATGTTAAACCAATGTTTTTTCAAATAAAAACTTAAAAGTGTACAACCTCTTTTTAAAAGTACAACATTTATGTTAGGCAGTGAATATTGGTCCACACAGTGAATGAATAATATTTTTTGTGCTATTTGTCCACAAATGTGTGGACGAATATTTAAAAGTATTATTCATCCGCACATCGGCTTAGCTGGGATTTTCAACCTTTTTTATCTAAAAATTAAGACATGGGACCCACACCAAATTTATACCAAATGCTACTGGCCCCAACACTTAAGTAAAAAAAAATTTCATTTCCGGATTTGCGAAAAAAAGTTTAAAAAAAAATATTTTTTTTGTAAATTTAATCAAACTTTATCGGTAAATTTCAAGTTTCGCAAAATTTTCTATGGTTTTTTAAAAACCATAGCCAGTTAATTTTTTTTTACTCAACAATATTCTTATGCATATATGAACTTCAGATGCCTCTAATTTTAAGGAAAATGCGGATATTTTCGCATAATTTGGAATTTGACGATAAAATTTAAACAAATTTATGAAAAAAATACAAATAGAGGACTCCAAACATACCAAAATGAAAATTTTCTTTACCAAAGTGTTCCCCTTAAGGCCAGTAGCATCTGTTATAAATTTGGTGTGATGATTGATCCAAGTCTCAATTTTAAGGTAAAAATCCTAGCTACGCCGATGCATTTGTACATAATAAAGTTTTGTGTTTGTGTGAGTTTTATTGATATTGTTGATAACTAAATTTTTCAGTTACACTCAAACTTTTTCTTTTGGAATTAAATTTGTTACCTTTGCTCAAATTTTTCGCGTTTAATTTTCAGACGTTAAAGTTTTGTGAAAATATAAAAAAAACTATTCGATAAAAAAACGAGTACCCGTTATATTACCTAATGGCATTGGCTTGCTTTAAAAATAAAAATTTACCTATTTTATCCAAAATTTGATGGTAACTTTTAACATATAAATTATTTAAATATATGTTTTTCCTTCGGTTTACAAGGTTTTTGTGTCCCAATGAATTTTGTACGGAATATTTACCATTTATTTTACTGCTTTAACTTTAGTGATATAGACAAAGGTATAATTCTTTTGTTGCTTATAAAATATTAATATTAAACAGATTATTGTGTGTATGTTTAGCTTTTATTATTAACATTCACATGTGTGAACATTTAATAATAAAACAAAATATTTGTCTACACATAACAAATATCATTCACACAGTAGATATGTAAATTTTTAGCGATAAAGCAAAATAATGTCGCTATGCTCTGTAAAATTTTATGCTCTGTAATATAAAGAGTGGTCGTTTCTTTATCGAATATTTTTTTATTTTACGATAACTTTTTGTTAGAAAATTAAACGAGTTGCATATGGGCATGTTTATTCCGAATAAATCCCAAGAGCTTTTCTTTGAACCTGACCATTTTTACCATTTCAATCCCGAAATAAAAAAGTTTTAGTGTTGATTGAAAAATATAGTCGACTATACAAACGACAAATAAGTGACACTTGTTTATTTTATGTTCCTTAAAATATATGTTAATCTTCATTTATTTATTTCTACACAGCAAAGTCAATACTATAATTATCATGAATTATCGACAATACACTTACACACAAATTCATTATGTGTTGAATAATATTATTTTTAACTAATCCATCCACACACGTGTGGATAAATGTTTAACAAAAAAGGTATTTGTTTATTTTGTGGACAAATACCTATGCATTAAGGTTTAATTTAAAAATATCTCACAAACAAAAACTATTAAAAACATATTATTAGCAAAACGGTTTAAAGATCACCGTATACGAAATATTTAATTAACACTACAAATGCTGATATCTTAAAAATAAGTAAAAATAAATTAGTTTTGTAAAAAAAACTGTACAGGTTTTAAAAGTTTTGTTCATTAATGAAAAAAGTAACTTGACGTCCGTATTCAGTTAGACGTCGCGACGCCAATAAGGATCAAATCGATAAAGACTTCAAACATTAAAAAAGCGTAAAAGAATTTTTAATTTTTAAACTTTTTTGTTATTTGACTAAATTGTTCACTCGACACGATTTTAAAATAAACCTAAATATATTTTTTAACTGCTTTATGAAGAATCATAGAAATATTTGGAAAAAGTTTAACTTTTTTAAAAAATTATCAAAATTTTCTCAAAGAAAACTGTATGAAAGAAAATAACTTATAATGAAAATAAATAGCCATAAATTTATTTTCGATTAAAATATGCTTTGGGATTCATCAAAACCTTTTTTTTGATATTTATACACTTTTTGTTTTTCTTTTTAATAAATATGCAGTTTAACCAAACACTAATAATTAAAGATTAAAAATATTAAAACTAAACTTTATTTAAATTAAATATGTCATTAAACAACTTAGTAACCTACAGAAAATATTAAAATAATTTTGTATTTAACAATAATTACCAGAGAAAATGATTTAATTTAAACATAAAAAAGGTCGCCATGTTGCTAACTTTAGAAGACTATAAGCACATGAAGTCTATGAAACCTTTCGTTTTCTTAATAATATCAGAAAGATATAAGTTTCTTAGTTATTAGTAAGAACACTTATATTTCTTTTGACACATCAAATAAAATATAAAGTAAAAGAACACCCCTACAAAACCTAGCTGTTTCGTAACTTTAAATCAAAAGATTTCACTAACAGAATATATTTTTAAACTGGCAAATTAACATAACCTTCTGGATTCATAAAGATATAGAAATAGATTTTGCAATAATGGCGTTGCCAACTGGAATAGAATATTTCTTGATGGATAACGAAGAAAGGTATGTGGTGCGGTGTTACAATAGTTACCTTACAAAGCCTTTTTATAGCAAGGGTACTTTAACTGGAACCTTTTATGTTTGTTTACTTAAAACCGTATTTTACAAATTAACAAAGAAGAACCTATCAACTTAAGACAAAATATATGATTAATGGAATAATATTTAGCAACTGGATGAGCCCCCATAGATCCTCACCGCTGTGTTCGCACGTCGATGTCGTGGTTGGGCCCAGTAGGATCTTTAGTAACATGCACTGGAGTTGTGCCGGTTATCGGCAACTCCAGCCCGCCGGGGTTGCCGGTTATCGGAAGCTCAAGCCGCTAGCGTATGGAACAGGATCCGAAGCTAAGACGAACAAAAGGCCTAACTTAAGGTGTTAGCATACCGTGCTGATGAGTGAATGACATCCTGTCCCTTAAACAGGTGTCTCCAATGGTGCCTCTGAGATACAGGGCGATCTTTCGGAGAATCTAGCTTTACTGAGGTAATCCCAGGCTCTGCCGTGGAGGACTATTACTTCCCTAGCTCCAAACAGAAAGCGGAAAGAACCGCCATCATAGGAAAAAAGTGACAAAGGTGCGCTGACCAAAACGGATAAATCCGTTTCGAAAGATGCCATCCAAGGTCACAAACAGACAAAGGTGCACCGACCGATCCGTTTCGAAAAGTGCCCCTAAAGTTTCCGGCGCCTGTTTCGCGGAGAAGGGCTAATCCATCCCGAATAAACCGGTTGCTTAGAAATGGATCTCTGACTCCAAACAGAAGGCGGACAGGACAGCTTTCATAGGAAAAAGGGTTTCTTGGCTTTAAACAGAAAATGGGTAGAACCGTTTTCATAGGGAAAGGTCGGAGATACGGCCTCAGAACGAACACTGGGTCCTGTAACAAGGACCTGGTAGCTACCCACGTCACTATACTGGGAGAGGAGGGCATGACAGATCTAATTATCTACTCGTCATACTTTCCAGGGAACACCGACACCAGAACACATATATTGTGCTCGTGTCCGGTAGGCATGGAGGTAAGTAACACGCGGGCTGACCATTTTACTGGCGATCTCGAGTGCTACGCGAAATAATCCAAAATGAACAATTTGTCTTCTATAAAGGTAGCATATTTTATTGTATGGTCTAATTTTGTTACTTATGGATTTGTCGTGCTTACCAGATGGCTATTGTTATTTAGAAAAAAATATTGTGTTGCGTTGCAAGTTAAAAAATAAAGAGGAAGTAGATGTAAGTAGCAATAATAATAAAAATGTTTAAGCTTAAGCCTTAAGAATTAGGTTATTGTTACCCCTATACATATTTTAGTTGTCCTAGTGGCTCTTTGACGGAATAATTTGGCGACAAAAAAAGGTTTGGTAATTGATTGATAATTGATTTTGTCGTTGTAGGCCTTTTAAAAAAGAAGTTTTTAGATTTGTTTTTTTATTTTGGAGGGTTTAAGGAGCATAGATCCAGGATCTTCTTTTACATTTTGTCACCTTTATTAATTTTTTTGTGCCACTGCGACAAATATTTAGAAAATATACAGGGCGACGCGGATCTAAATGTACATACGCTATCATAAGATAGAGATATCCTTGGAGGTTTTAAATAAGCCACATAACGTAGTCCTACTATTCCTATTTCTAACCTTTACCGCGATACATTCATTTTTGCAATATTTCTGGAAGCACTTAAAATATCCATAATGGATAAAAATATTTTTTATATAAAAGGGTTTAAAATGCCATATGTAAAAGTTTTAAAATACAGGTCCGTACGTAAATAGTTTTCAATTTATGTAAAGTTTATCACCCTGTATATCAGATTTTTGAAAATTTTACGTTTATTTTGAAAGATGATGAATGTGATCCTAATGAAATATATTTTTCAATGTTGCCGCACTTACCACGAAACCATCAAAAATTCGCAAACGTATTCGCTTTTATTTGCGAAGAAGAGCATTTTCCTACACAAAATAACATTGACCAACCTGTTAGATACCCAGTTCAAGAAGAATATTAGCCCCACCATATTCTGCAAGGGTTAGTTTTATACTTTTTTAAATATGACATATCCTAAGAGATGGATAGACCGCGGGGGATCTTATTCCTGACCAGTGAGATCCCTGGATTTTAATCCATTAGATTTTTTTCTTTTAGGGCGACATAGAAAATTTGGTATTCGAAGAAAAATCAATACCCGTGATCAGCTGTTACAACGTATTATCTCTTTATTGCAAGAAATATAAAATATTTCAAATTCAATTAGAGAGGCAAAAATTAATAAAGGTGACAAAATTTAAATGAAGACCCTAGATCTATGCTCCTTAAACCCTCCAAAATAAAAGACAAATCAAAAACTTTTTTTAAGGGTTTTAAAATAAGGCCTACAACGACAAAATCAATTATCAATCAATTAAAAAACCTTTTTTTGTCGCCAAATTATTCCGTCAAAGAGCCGACTAGGACAACTTAAATATGTATAGGGGTAACAATAACCTAATTCTTAAGGCTTAAGCATAAACATTTTTATTATTATTTCTACTTACATTTACTTCCTCTTTATTTGTAACTTGCAACACGCAACACATTATTTTTTTCTAAATAACAATAGCCATCTGGTAAGCACGACAAATCCATGATTAATCAAATTAGACAATGCAATAAAAATATGCTACCTTTATAGAATACAAATAATTGTGCATTTAGGATTTTTTCGCGGGAAAAAAGTCTAGTGCAAAGTAACACTCGAGATCGCCAGTAAAATGGTCAGCCCGCGTGTTACATTCGAAAATACGACCGGCCGCGGCCTTCCGAATGGCGATGCCGCGTGTTACTTACCTCCATGCGTCCGGTAGCGGCACGAGAAGGGTGAGTTGTAAGAACTCTCTTCCAATTTGATATCGGAAAAAATGTGGGCCTCTTATTTATTTTGTACTTAGTTTTGATTTCTTTTTTGTTAAATAATTAAGTGTACGCATTAAAATATTATTGTTAATTGTAAGTAAGTTAAGTTAAATTTTTTTAATATCGATTTATTATTATTTTTTAATTTCCCTTTTACTTCGTAATTTTTAGTTTTAAGTAAGCACTAGAATATGTCTTTTAAAATAGATAATAATAATTTTGTTAAAGAAAAAAAATAATAAATAACATTCTTGGTCGCACTACTGAGTTACCTTAAAGGTGCCGTAAAATGTTATCTTCATGTTTCCTACTTACACAACGTTGACGAAAATGGTAAAAATAAAAAACCTTACACACTCGGTACCTAATGTTTAGGCTTCATACAAGCCTTCGTGTGAGGTTATAAAGATAAAACAATAAATAGGCTTAACTAGAAAAGTTCTTTTTTTTTTCAGGTAGTTTAAAATTAATTACAAATATTAGCGACAATATCATTTTAAATATGTAATTAAAAATAAACATCTTTTTTAAACTTTTAATTAATCCAGACCCATTTGAACTAATTAACAAATCCCAAAAAAACTTCCAGCTAACCAAATTGTGTGTTACAGGCGTTAATTAAATCTTGAATAATATCTTACCCCCAATTGGCAAAAATATAAAGCCCAAAATATTTTATGACGAGATAAATCCCTTCGGGTATAAATTTTGGGGGAAAATAAAATAATTTTTCAAAATTTTACCAAAAAATTTTTTTGACAAAAAAGTAGCTCAATAAAAAAAATAAAAGGGAAAACAAAATCGGTATATTTATTTTTATTTACGACCTGCTTTAAATAATTATTATGTAACTCATTTTGCCCTTTGCGTTGCATAATAGTCTTATTACTGCACTAGTGCGGGAATGAACCGACGGTCAAATGCTTCTTACATAACCTTTTTTACAAAAAATTTTTTGATTCATTTTTTTTAATTTTTTAATAATAATATTATTATACAATACAATTTATATTTTAAAAAAAAAATTATAAATATTAAAATAAAATTTAAAAGGGGAACCTGGGAAAAATTCGAATATAAAACGTTGGGGGATGCCTGGGAAATCGGGATTAGCTGATGTAGCCGGGGGCGAAATACAGAAACTGTAAAAAATTGAAGGGTTTCGCACCCAATTTTTTTTTGCAACAATTTTTTTTTTTCTTTTTTAAAAGGGATCAATATAACCTTAAACCACGCTGTGGGGTTAAATGTACGCAGAG